>JAANSK020272602.1:0-21136 GCA_011763485.2 Isoetes engelmannii
CTATAATCGTCTTTGAATACATATTAGAAGTGTTGTTTTGAATTCTTGTAATAAGCACATCCGCAACACAACAGGCATAAAAACTAGAACTCTAACGACATATGCAATGATATGGAATGTGTGCAGGAAGAATCCCAAGGAACTCAAGGGGCAACTCATCGATGATCAGACTCCACAAAGGAACTTCCAACCCAGCAATAGGGCGGATTTGGGATCTCTAAATTCCCCAAATCTTGAATGCTAGAATTCCACATCACATTTGTTGCCGCCAATGAGGTTTGCACATTTTTTTTACCAAAGTCAGTATTAGTTGGCAAGTAGAAGGAGCAGGCTTACTTGGCATCCACATGACAGATTTCTATATGAGATGTTTGTGCACTCATTGCAAGGACATTAATGGCCGGTATTTTTTGGACATCATATCACAAACGAAAATAATGGCTACTTTGTCCGCCTACTGTGCACATCCCCACATGCACCAACCACCTTATCAAGTTTTGGCTCCATAATTTCTATTGTTCACTCCAGCGCTGCTACGTTCATCCTCTTCGCCTTCACTCTTCATTTGCAATCCATGTCTCTGTTAGTGTCTGTATTTTTGCCCCATTTATAGGTCAAGACGTGGGAGGTTATGTCTCCGTAGGTTCATGGGTGAGTATGCTACCATCAACGAGGGACGAGCATAGAGTTAAGGGACAACGGCAAGGCGATGTGCAGAGAAGCAAACATGCATTACATGCCATGTTCTTACTACCCAAAATTTCATTATGAGGTTTTCCTACTTTTCAGCCCCGCCATTCATCGTATTGCTCCATGTCTAGTATTGCATAGTTACAAAGTTTTGGGGTGTTCTCGATGACCTTTTAACCAGAAGCAATGACTATAAGTACTCTGAGACCAAACCTTGAATATGAACAACATGTGCATTGGGCTGTGATTGTACAATAGAAGCCAACCGTTTGAGGGCATGAATCAGAGGGCTTCCATTCCTTTGTTACAATCGATTTTCTATGCTTCTACAATGGTCTCATCCTCCACGCTCTCAAAAATCAACAAGCACGGTGGCTGGATGACATCACAAGTAAGATGGGAAATTCAAATCATGCTTATCTAATGTGTCTTTTCCATTGCATCATTGACTTCAGAAATTCCAACATTTTACTTTGACAACTGGTAGGGGAAAACTTAGTATGATCATGTAATGTGTTGTAGAGAAGGTAACAAATGGAGGACCTAATAATACATGAACAACTCAACAAAGGCTTCTATTTAATGGTTGAATGGTACGTTCTGCATAACCAATAGCTCTATATATTTTCGCTTGTAGCAAGAAGAGAGATCCAAGCATCTTTATATATCTTGAATAGCATGGAGACCTGAGGATGTCCTCGGCCTCATCCGAAAATCCTCCACAACCAAGCAACCATAGTATATAATTAATGAATCTTCATGATCTAAACTGTTAGAAACTATAACAACCCTTATTAACTAAGCATGCACAACTGCATCTTGGTAAAGAGGCACTGAGATTTTCAAGTAAATGCAACTTCCTGCAACTTTTTGCTCAAACCATTCAATAACTCGCTTGTGGGATCGCCAGTATTTAATACGCTAGTTGTGGGACCTTCTGTAGCATGAAAAGATGATTTGAATGATAAAATAGATTCAACAAAATATACCTGAAAATAGATTCAATTGTTTATGGAACAGAAGCTGCAAAAAGCTGCCCCTTATTCTGCGAGATTGTGCAGAGCTATGCCTACAAATCTAAATTCAAATCTAAACCATAGAAGAAAAAACAAAATATAGTAAGAAGGAGATGAATGTAATAGCTTAACGAGAATTACAAACAAAAAACAAATCTTGGAGTAAAACTAACTAGCAACACTATAGTAGCATCTTGGCCCTCTGCAACAAGACAAAATTCCTTAGGGCCACTTTGAAGATACATCAAGGGCTTACAACAAGGACTGCCATGCATTTCAAAAAATGCAACTATTTTCAAAGATCCTTTATGTGCACATCATGTAATAATTGCATGGGACAGAAAACTTCATCTCAAATTGATTTATTGGAAAAGGAACTAAGAGGATTGAAACCGTATGAGGATGGAGATGTCACTGAACTTTTTAACAACTTTGATAATATTATAGCAGATTTGGCTGGTGTTGGTGTTATAATTTCTGATAGAAGCCAAGTTCTACAGATCTCTAGAGCCCTTACAAAAAATGATCAGCTATCTCTATTCATAAGGAACATGAGTAGATCTAGAGAAGAGGCAGAAAACGTGCTAAGAACAAAATATTAACAGAAAAAGATAATGAGCAATGAAACTGCTAAAATATTATTTGATGGGAAAGGAAACAAATCAGAAAAGGGGGCATGTTATTATTGTCATGAGGCAGGTCATTTCAAACAAGACTTCCGAAAACTCTCCAAGGAATTCAATTGTTATAGTTGTGGAGGCAAAGGGCATGTTGTTGCCATCGACATCTTGTCAAATGATCTATGAGCCTCCTCTATGTTGCTTCACACTTAGCATATATGTCTATAATAGTACCCATGTAACGCTGTCACGTTATTAAGCTGTCACATTATTAACTGCTAATGAATAAGCATCCCCTGCTGCATACGGCATGATCTCAAATTGGATGAGAATTTAGCCATGGGGGCTTTGAATCATCATGTTTTATCTCCTTATTCTGGGATCATGTCAACTTTGTCATCTTGGATAAAACTAGATGTTCGCATTGGGAGATGCCTCCTCTAGCATACATACTTTACAAGCATACTCCCTATCATGGTATCCGATTGTAGTTTATCGTCAAGAATCTGTTCATCGATACATCTATCCTGCTCTAAGCTCTTTATGCAGATTAGCTAGATTAGCTGCTACAACATAACTTCAAGAATTTTCCATCTCATTGCATTTTTAAAGGTTAATCCACTGCTATATCCAAAGTATCTCGCTGCCGACTGAAATAGGTCCGTATATCAAATACCATGGCCTAATCTACAAGAACCTACAACTCATGCATGAGTGATCTGCAAAGAAATATTGAGGTTTGGCATGCACATTAAATAGTGGAAAAGGGATTGATGTACAAAGAATTGAAATAATAAACCACGTTTACTTGGATTGATTACGACAGTTTGCAAATTAAACATGAATCGGCTCCAAGGAAAACCAAAGAAATTGCTCATGCAGAAGTAAATTCAACTTGCAACTATTTGAAAAATGTTTGAACTACAATACCTATTTTCGTGCTAAGGAAAGACCTGCACTATAAAGGGAAAGATTTGCTTCCTATAGAAACTAAATATGGTAGAGGTTCCACTGATGCTTATTGTGTGGCAATAAATGGGTTAGAACTAGAAATGTTGTTGATAACTTGAATTCACAGTGGCATGAGAAGTATAGATGGGATGTTCATCATCCTTGTACTATTTTAATAATTGGAATTTTTGACAATTCAGCTGTATGGAAAAGAAGGCAGAGATGAGATGATTGCAAGGTCATAATAAGATTAAGTACTCGAGAGACTGATAAAATTTCTTCATTCCTCCTTCAATGGAGGTAGAATTTAGACTTTATTGCTGGCATTTCTTTGAGCAATCCAACCAAAACAATAAATAGGAAGACAAAGCTTGTTGGGTATTCCCTAGAAGAATTTCCATCCAAGAACAATGTTCACCGAGAAGAAACGAAGAGAAAAAAGAATAGTTAGCACAAAGAAAGAAGAATGATCATTTGCTTATGTACACATGACTGCAAGAAACGGAAATAAAATGCATGAAACCCTATGGAGAACCTGGTATCGCCAGTTGTGACATCTTCCTAACTGCTGATGGCGACCTGCACTGTTACACGGTGGCTCCGGAACTTAATAGCCGTAACCGTGCTTACATACATGGAAGGAAGGATATGGGTTGGGGAGGGGGGGGGGGCATTCTCGCTTAATTTTCGGAACAATGGATTGAACGAGAGAAGAAGATTGTAAATTTTGAGAGACTTTCTAATTTCTTGAACCGCACGATTTAAAAATTAGAAATCTAACGGTAGAGAATGATTTTAACTGAGCTGTCATTGTCATGACACGTAGATAGCCTAGAAATCCAAGATTCCATGCACCTCGGTCTAGGCAACCGTGCTAAAAAATTTCAATAAGAAGAGCCATAAAATCCACTCATAACACCTATGCTAACAAAAAAAAGAGATTAAGAATTAAATAGAAAACTAATGGGCTGAAAATTCAAATTGCAGATCCAACGATTGGGAGACAAGCAGGAGCAACGGGAAAGTCATCCGACGGCAGAGGTTGGAGGAAAAAGGACGACCTTCAAAGCTCTTCAAAACAACCCGTCAAGCATTCAATAACCAACCCATTGAGCAAAGGCGGGGGAACAACTCCGGCACGGCCCATTTCAGCCACATTCTTCAACTTCTTTCTCTCCCTGCTTGCTTCGCAAAAATGGAACCAAGAGTTGCCTGGATCAAATGATTCCGGCCCAATACGGATCCGATTGATTAAGTAAGACTCTCATGTCAAAAATGTCCGCTTTCCGAATGCTGATTGGTAACTCATCCAACAAATGTATTCAAGAGAATGTAGATTATATTGCTCCTGATTTCGCCAATGGAGCTCCCGCAAGGCCTCCGCTTTGTCCCATCCAGGAATCTGGGCAAAAACAGCTCGCAGATTTGTCAGGTTTTGAGCATTCTACACCTCGTGGAAAGACAGAGGCGTCATTGACTCCAAAAGAGAAGAAATCTAGTGTGTTTACTCAGGCAGGTGTTGCATTCTGCATGTATTCAGAAAACGATGACGGTAATGGTAATGGTGCTACCCCTGAGAAACAGGTTACTCATGCTAATAAGAAGTTTTCATGGTATCAAAAGCACCAAAAGCAACATTCTTCTCTTGCAGAAGATGCCCTCCATACAGGAAGGAAATCCCCATCTTCATTCAAGCAGGAAAATGGGAGCTCGGAAGCACAGGGGACTCCCTCTCGTCCCCCATCTAACCTAACAGGTCATCATAGTTTACAGACACTTGCCACTAACAAGCATGGAGGTGCCATTCAGTACAGTACACCTAGAGCTTCAAGAATTGAAGTTAAATCAGTTCAAAGTACCTGTGAACTGGGTCATAACTCTCAGACTCTAAATGTGACTCCAAGGAAAAGTGTCTCTCGGACTTTGAAATATGGGCAATCAGGCTGTACTAATGGTCTCAGCAATGACGGATCTGGTTCTGTGGTTTCCAAACAACTAGGAGCAAGAAACACAGTAATTAGGTCTCTGGGGTTTTCGCACCCCAAAGTATTTCCGCAACAACTCATTCCATATTGCTCTGTCCCCCACTATGAACTGGAAGAGGATTTGTCCTTCTGGCAGGAACACAATGTTCAGGTACATGTGCATGCATTTTGTTTGTTTTCTCCTCTTCTTATGGACTAGGGAGCATCCCCTCTGATAAAAATCATGTGCTTTAGAGATAGCATAGTGGATATATGTTACAGTCCAAGTACCCAAGTTAATTACGGATGTTAACAAATACCTTTTACTGTATTTGCCAATGGCTATGACAAAATGTTCTTACTTATTTGTTTTTCTAGGTGCTCATTCGCACTAGGCCCCTCAACAACACAGAAATTACAGTACAAGGTTATAACAGATGCATTAAGCAAGACAGTGCTCACAGCCTTACGTGGACAGCCCAGCCAGAAGCTAGATTTACGTTTGATCATGTGGCTTGTGAGACCATTACACAAGTACGTACTTATATTATTTAATATCTCTTGCTGTAGCAATCTCTCCAATCTTTCACTATAAGCTGCACGTTATTGCAGGCTAAATTGTTCAACGTTGCGGGTTTACCAATGGTTGAAAATTGCATGTCAGGATACAACAGTTGCATGTTTGCATATGGGCAGGTCGGCATCTAACATTCATATCATAGTGTACTTTCTTGCTAAAATGATAATCATAGTGTCCCTGACAGACTGGCAGTGGCAAAACCCACACAATGCTTGGAGATATTGGAGATCTGGATCAGCAGCCAAATGAGAGTCGTGGCATGACTCCACGGGTTTTTGAGTACCTTTTTGTAAGAATTCAGAAGGTAAGTGTTTTTTGGATATATAAAGCAACAATGGGACAGTCATTGATGTTTACCTGGATGGCAGGAGGAAGAATCACGAAGGCACGAGCGATTGAAGTATATATGCAAATGTTCATTCCTGGAAATCTATAATGAACAGATAACTGATCTTCTGGAACCGTCTTCAACAAACCTGCAAGTGAGTAGCAAGTGTTGGGGGCAGGGGATCAGTTCAAACTTAGTATACTTAGGATACATACCTAGGCAGTGATGAATTAATGGCATAAATTAAAGGGCTGTGAAGAAGATTCTGACATTACTTTACAATGAACACTAGCTGCGTGAAGATGCCAAGAAAGGTGTGTATGTAGAAAATCTTACGGAGATTGAGGTGACAAGCGTGCAAGATGTCATGAAGCTTCTGCTGCAGGTTAGTCTTGATTTCTCTGATGTTGAATTGAATTATCCTGTGAGATGAATTTAATTTAATTCTATCTGGTTTACTTTCAGGGATCTTGTAACAGAAAAGTAGCAGCCACTAATATGAATCGTGAAAGCAGCCGTTCACACAGTGTCTTCACGTGCATAATTGAGAGCAAGGTTTGTTCTTGTAAAACTATTTGCTGACGGCAGAACACTCTTAATACTAATGTTTTCTGTCATCAGTGGGAACATGATTCCGTTATCAACACTCGATTTGGCCGCCTTAATTTAGTCGACTTAGCAGGATCAGAAAGGTATTGGGATTCTTTCGTATCTATTCTGATAAGTCCTATAGACTCATTTATTGAACCAAACTTTTGTAACATATAAAAAATTCTTCAGGCAGAAAACCTCTGGGGCAGAAGGTGACCGTCTTAAAGAGGCAGCTAACATCAACAAGTCTCTTTCCACACTTGGGTATGAACTGCAAGTTTATCACTTCCAAGTAGTGATCAAGCTTTTATATCCCACATGTTTTATGTTTCCAGGCTTGTCATCATGGTACTGGTAGATATTGCGAACGGAAAGCAGCGGCATGTCCCTTATCGTGATTCTAAGCTCACATTTCTTCTTCAGGTGCTTTGATATATGAAAATGCTATACACTAGTTTGTCTGTACTTCTAAACTGATCCCTTTTGCTATTCATCTACAGGATTCACTAGGTGGAAATTCTAAAACAACAATCATAGCAACTGTGAGCCCATCGTACTGGTCTGTCATTTGTTTCTCCACCTTTTCAGTTCTGGATGTGTTTAGAGACTAATATGTGTCCTAGTTCTCACAGTTGTGCTATGGAAACGCTGAGCACACTCAAGTTTGCACAGCGGGCAAAGTTTATCCGTAACAATGTATGTTAACTTGTTTGCGATGGCCGTCATTTGACTGCTTCATCATGCAAACTTACTTCCTTCGCTTGGGCAGGCTGTTGTTAACGAGGATACCTCGGGGGATGTTGTAGCTCTTCGTCAGCAGATTCAGCAATTAAAGGTATAGCATAGGTGGTTTTAGAGCTCCTTTACCACATAATGTACTTGGAGCTTTTATATATTCCAGATATAATTACTATTTTGTGCAGGAGGAGGTTTATTGTCTTCGGCGCCAAGCGCTTGGGCAATTCTCATCAGTAGGGCAATTGAATAAGCTGGTGGATGCTTCTTATACTCCTCTGGATCCTGAGATGGAAGACTCTTCTGTAGGGGATATAGAACAATCAATAAAGAAGGTAGGCATGCGGCATCTTCCCTGTTCAATTACCACCTATATGAAAGATGGCCCATTTAAAAGCTTGTCATTTTTTGCAGATGAAAAGACTTGATGCACTGCTGTCAGGATCATTAAGACGAGAACAGAGTGCAGAAAAGACATCCAAAATGTTAGCTGAAGAAATTGATCAGCTAAATATCTTGGTAACATTTTCAAGTATAATTACTCCTGGTCATGCTGATTTTAGGAGTTTCTGATGCAAGCAATGATGCTAACGTTTTAGGTACGGCAAAGAGAAGATGACACACAGTGCGGGAAAATGATGCTGCGATTTCGAGAAGACAAGATAAGAAGATTGGAAAGCCTTTCTCATGGACTAATATCTGCAGACACTTTTCTTGCGGATGAGAATAGAGCTTTATCAGAAGAATTACAGCTTCTGCGGAACAGTATTGATCGCAATCCTCAGCTTACACGTTTTGCAATGGAGAATATTAGACTTATGGAACAGCTCCGAAAGTATGTTACGTTAATTTATGAGACATTTAATACTTTTCATGAGCTTGGTCTTAGTATTTGTACCTGTGTCAGGTTTCAGGATTTCTATGACCGTGGAGAGCGGGAGACCATGCTGGAAGAGCTCTCAAACTTGCGAGACCAGGTACATGGTGCTCTTTCTTCCATTTTCATCTACGGTTATGAAACTAGGAGAACAAATAGATTGCAATGATATAACATGATGTATTATTTTGTTACAAATACTCAGCTGTCAGAGCTACTTGATCAGAAGCTTTTGAACACAGAACAGGTATCTAGCATTCCTTTGCTTTAGAGCAAGTTAGTCATCTGTATCTCTCTAATCGCCGTCATAACACAGAAACGAGATTTGCCTCCTCAGTTTGCTGAAGCTGTGCAAGAAAATAAATTACTACGCATTGAGGTAGTTATTTGCTGCATCTCTTTTTTAAAGTCCAATATTAATCTATTTTGATTTTGGAATGAAATTGATGTAGGTCAGCAAATACCAAAGTGAAATAGAAGAGCTCAAAGCTAGCTTGAAGAGGTTTCAAGAAGAAAATAATCAATATTCAAGGTGATGACATAAGCCACGGACACTTGAGAATATCTTCACTCCAAACTCATGATTTTAGTGAATGGAAGTGAAGTTATGCTCATGCATTCTTATTCTTCTGCAGGCAAGCTGGTGATCTGGAGTTGAAATTGAGCACATTAAGAACTGAAAATGAAGAGCAGCAAAATCTGCTTCAAGTATTGAATGTAAGCACCAATAGCTATGTCTTTTACATCTTGTTCAGTAGTACCTCATGCAGAATACATGTCTCTTACAGCAACGGGAAGTGGTATCTGTAAATAAGCATGGGCTGGAAGATCAAAACCAGCTTCTAATGAGTGAGCTTGAAACACTTCTGGAGCAACATCAAAAAATACGCGACAGCCTAACTGAAGTCGAACATAGGGAAAGATATTTCAAAAAGAAATTGCGATTGTTGCAGAAAGAGCTGGCCAAGGAACGGGAACTTCACAGTCTTGAAAAGGAGGTTGCAAACAGGTCGGAAGATGATAATAATATAATGCTTGAGGAGAAACTGGAACGTACAAGGAAAGAGCTTGAGGAGGCACAAAAGCGTAATATCATATTTCAGGGTGAAGAAGCATGCAGAATGGCCACTGAGCAAGAAATGGACCTCATGCGAACAGAAGTTGAGGCAGAAACAGCTGATGTGATAGCTTCAATGCATTCCGAGCTTCAGGCCATGCGAGCACAATTGGCAATTGCACTGGAACATGAAAATTTGACACAAGAGCGTGTTGTTGCCATAATGGGTGAGCTGGACCAGACAAAGCAGAACCTTGATGCTCTTTCAAAGGAAAATGCGAGGCTGGTGGAGAAGCATGAAATTATCCTACATGGGAAGGACTCTGAGATTCAAGAGTTAAGGAAAAATTGGGAAGAAGCAACTGTCAAGCTTATCGATTACCTTGCAGAGGGAGATCAAGCACTCAATGCTGCTGCAAAAGAGATGGAAGATATTATTGAGGAATCTTTTCCAAATTGTGTAGCTCACTTGCCGGAGAATAACTTGCGCCACGCTGTCTCACGGATAGCTCAGAAGCAAAAGGTCATAGAAATACTCCAGAAGAAGCTCCAACAAGCCTTTGAAATTGCTAAGGATGCCGAATGCAAAATAAAGTCCTTAAATGAAGAGATGGATCAGGAGGAAATGTTGTCATCTTATGTTAAAAAGATGGAATTGCTTTTAGCAGAGAAGGAAAGTGAAGTACTTTTCTGCTTGTCTGAAAAGCGGGCATTTGAAACGGCTATTAATCAGTATTGTGATGAGATTCAACATCTGAAGCAAAAAATTCAAAACAAAGAATCTGAGCTGGAGGCAGCACATAAAGAGCTTGAAAATGGTATCCATACACAAATGGGTGAGAGTGAGACCGTCTCCCAGGTTTGTTATAGACACATAGTCTACCTTGCAATCTGCTCTTAAGAGTTACGTTATACATGTCTGAGAGGTTTCTTGTGGCTTGTGAACAGAGGGATGTTAAAACGATGGAGTTGCTTCTGGCCACGAAGGAAAGTGAAGTACTTTCCTGCTTATCTGAGAAGTGTGCATTAGAAACTGCAATGAATCATTATTGTTGTGAGATTCAGCATCTGAAGGAAAAACTTGAGAATAAAGAAGCTGAGCTGGAGGTAGCACATAAAGAACTTGAAAATGCCGAAACGGTTCAGAAAACCGATTGCATCTCTCGGGTTTGTTATAGACACATAATCACTTAGTATTATCAGAATATGTAACTAACTATAAGGTTTTTTGTGAACAGAATGATGCAAAAAGGATGGAATTGCTTTTGGCAGAAAAGGAAAGTGCATTAGTTTCCTGCTTATCTGAAAGGCAGGCATTAGAAACTGCTATTCGTCATCATTCTGATGAGATTCAACATTTGAAGGAAGATATTCAGAATAAAGAAACGGAGTTGGAGGCAGCCCATAAAGAACTCGAAAACCATATCCAGACCCAAATGGATGAGAAAAGTGAAAGCATCTCTCAGGTCTGTTACTTTTCACTTAGGCAAAACCCATTTCGTTTTGAATATCATGTATTTTAAATGTTCTGCTTTAATAATTACGTTATACATGACTAAAAGTCTCTCTGGCCAGAATGATGTTTACGAAATGCAACTGGAAGACTTGAGGAACTCTTTGAATTTAGCCCGGCTTGATGTTGCCGAGAAGCGAAGCGAGGCTGCAGCTTTGCTGAGAAAACTTGAAGAGAGTCAGGCCATGTTCAAGGAAGCTCAAATGCTAGTAGATGCCCTTGTCAGGGCCAATGAGAGTGCAAAGCGTGATGCTGAGTGGTGGAAAGCAGAGTTGCAGAAGTTGATTCTTTTGCAGGTTAATAGTCTTCCAGAATGGGATTCTTTGAGAACTGAGCTAGATCAACTAAAGTTGTCATTCTCTGCACAACATGACCCCTCAGTAATAGGAGAGGAGAGTATTTCTAAGAAAACTGATCTTCTGCCAGAAAATTTAGATGTTATTTCGAAACATGCTGATATGATTTCTGGGATAGCAGACGAAGACACAAATCCTTCAAAACCCCTATTCCTTATGGAAAATGTGATGACTAAGTTTTCTACACACATGAATGCCTTAGTGGTCGAGAATACTAAGTTAAAAGAACAGATTCAAGAGATGCTATTGACAAATGATTCGCTCATGAATAATTTAGACCAGAATCACAACCTAGATAAGGAGTTAGACTCCAAGATGCTGGAGGTTAAAAAGCTTGAAGCACAAAGTGCAGACCTTAAAGAGAGAGCTGGAGAGCTGGAGTGCAAAAATATTTTGCTGGAAAAAGAACTTGATGAGAAATCTGCCATGATCGGTAGCCTCCAATCTGATATAGCTGAAAAAACTGCCCAGGTTGAGAGCCTACAACTTGTTGCTAAAAGAGTTGATCAAGAGTTGCTTGATTCATCCATGGCATGTCAGTCCATGGAGGCACAACTTTCTGAAGTTAAAGAAATCAGAGAAAAGAGGGATTCTACTATGGCAGAGAACGCAAATTTGAGGCACCAAATAGAAGTACTATCAGAAAGATGCACTTGCCTTGAGGTGGATCTGGCAGAGAGGAGTCATGCTATGCATATTCTTCAAGCAGAGTTGGACGTCAAGATCGGTGAGGTCCAGAGTATGCAGAATAGAATTAACCAGGTCGAAAGTCAAAGCAGAGAAGATAGGGATTCTACTATGGCAGATAACGCAAATATGAGGGACCAACTAGAAGCACTATCAAAAAGATGCAGTTGCCTAGAACTGGATCTGGCGGAGAAGAATCATGCTATGTGTATTCTTCAAGCAGAGTTGGATGCCAAGACTGGTGAGGTTCAGAACATGCAAACCACCATTAACCAGGTCGAAGCTGATCTAACAGAATCATCAAATGCATTACAAATATTAAAGGATCAGCTCCTTGACCTGCAGGGTAATACTAATACTGTTGGAGAAGAAAATTTTGAACTAAAAAAACAAGTCGATGAGCTACAGTCACGAAACAGTTATTTGGAGGAAGAGCTTGATGATAAACAATACGTAATTGATAGCTTGGAAGCAGAACTGCTTGAATTGAACCCGATGTTGGAACAAAAAATTGCTGATTCCCTTAAAGCAATTAACCAAGAATTAAATGCCGTTGAAAGAGAAAGAGATCAGCTACATGCAGAATTGGTAGTCGCAAATGAACAACTTGAGATGGTACAAGGCATGGTTGATGAGAGGGAAGCTGTTGCAGCAGAAGCACGCCATGTAAGTTTGTATATTCAGTAGATTATTCAAAATGAATCAATATTGGGTTGTGCTTATCGCTTCATGATATTAGGCTGCCGAGCTCAGCAAAACTCAAGCAGAAGAAAAAGAGGAAGAAACAAAGCTTTTGGAGCGTTCCGTCGAGGAGCTTGAGAGTACGGTAAATGCGCTCGAAAATCAAGTAAGGAAGGGTGACTTTGGATTTATGGAGGAATGAGCCGTAAAACATTTTCTATTTTGATAGGTGGGAATAGTGAAACGGGAAACTGAAATGCAACGTCTCTTGAGAGAAGACCTCGAAATGGAAGTGCAGGAATTGAAGCATCAGCTATCAATGGCCCAAGCGCATGCGGAGAATATAAAACAGTTGGAATCATCTCTAAATGATCTGGGGGAAAAGCAGGAAAGGTCTGAACTTTAATCAATCTAGAAAAATGATAAATATTTTTTCTGGACGAATATGCATGTTTATACATTCACAAATGTAGGGATTCGGGGAACGAAATGGAGATTCTTCAACTTTTGGATGAAGTGGAAAGGCTACAAACCGAAATCTCGAATAAGGATGCACAGGTTGGATATTAGGGGTCTGCCATCTCTTTTTATAACCTGGTTCTTTTCAGTTTCTTATCTGTAAATTGTATTGACAGATCAAGGCCTGCAAGTCCCACATTTCTGAACTTGTGGCTGCCTCTGGGCGTCAAGTGTCAGAACATCAGAAGAAGGTAGGCTAGATGCTTCTCTTTTTGTGTTTACTATTCCTGCTTCAGAGGACTGAAGGGTTAATTACAAGTATGTTTCTTTGGCAGATAAAAGAACTAGAAAGCATGATGGAACAGTTGAAGCCCAGGGTCTCCACTCCTAACCAGAAATCCGAGAAATCTGGGGGCAAATCAAAGGGATCTGGGTCGCCCTTCAGCTGTATGCGTCTAGGCATGTCGCAACAAATAGGCTCTGAGATTGAAGAGGAGCTCCTAGCAAATAAACGTCGCATTGAAGAGCTTGAAGCCATAGCTTCGGCTCGCCAAAAGGAGGCAAGGAGCTTCTATTTTGCCGTCCTTTGCTAATGAGTTACACTTAACATTGCGATTCTACAGGTTTTTATGCTGAATGCAAGGTTAGCTGAAGCAGAAAGCATGACTCATGATGTTGTTCGCGACCTTCTCGGAGTTAAGACAGATATAACTAACTATGTGGTATGAAATTTCTTTTCATGCAACTCCAAGAAGATTACAGTATGTAATTATTGGTTGGGATCCAGGCCTTGTTAGGAGAGAAGCATTCTGATTCTAAAGAAGATGAAGATTTCAAAAACAAGGTTGGTAACAACAATTAAGTTTGTCACTTTGAGTGGTATCAATTTCGTAATCAGGATCTATATTTTGTTCAGGCTGAAGTTCAGAAGCTACGCAAACAGCTTAATGACTTCATTGCAGAAAGAGAAAGGTATTTGCCTACTTCATTCATCATATCTAGACTGCCATCAAAGGATGGTTCTTTTGATCATCGTTCATTTCTGCAGCTGGTTGGAGGAGATAAACAAGAGACAGGCTGATATGATAGCTGCACGAATGGCTGCAGAAAAGGTGCGTGTCCGGGATCAGATGCTCACAGAGGAGAATGAGAAGCTAAAGGCTGAGTGTGCTGCTCAAAAGAAGCATGTACATGACCTCGAAGAGGAAGTAAAAAAACTTTCTGGACAACAAAACCTTCAACAACGTATACATCATCATGCTAAAATTAAGGTGCGTTTTTCTGATGAGCACCATTGGTTTGGAAAACGAGCTTTTGTGCAATAAAAGTTTATTGTGCAGGATGAGAACAACACATTAAAAGTGAAGAATGAGGATCTCAGTGCCAGACTGAGAAGAACAGAGCTACTATTAGGACGAGTAAACGATGAGTTGGCAAGATATAGGACTGCTGAAGGCAAGACACCTTATCTAAACATTGATGAAGAACAGCAGCTCAAAGGAAAATTACAGGTAACTCTTTGAATGTTCTTGTATTGAGTTGCAATATATTGTTGCTGATGTTGTTAACTTACACAGGAGGCCGAGAATGATCGTCTACAAATGGCTCAAAAGCTCATTAAACTATGTACAAGCATCATGCAGGTTTGTCTTTTGATTATTGGAGGCTGTGAATATGGTAATTTGGCAGTATCACAATGTTGGATGTGCACTTGGCAGGCAGCGGGAATCAACAAATTTGAAGCTGAGGCAGACCCCTCAGCTGCATTTGATGCCTTAAAGGAACTTGAGATGCGATTAGTGTCAACAAAACAAGAATTGGAGGATTTGAAGTTAAAGGTAAAAGATGTCACGATCACCTTTGTTTTCTGATTTGGTCATTTCAAATGCTGACCTATGCTTGTCATACAGTCAAGGTTAGCAGGAGAAAAGAGAAGACTTAGCGAACTGAAAACATCCCAATCACCAATGAGAAGCATAAATTTTGCAGCTGCTTGAAACTCAGGGAATTCCGTTTCTGCAGGCATCCACAAATCCAAACCAAGAGGAATGTAGTTCTGTAACATATTGAAGAGCCATCGGAATGTAAATATGCGTTGCTAGAGAGCTTCCTTCTGTCTGAGATGCGTTGGAATGGACACACCGGATTCCATTTTGTGCTTCATCAACCTCGATGAAGAAAAACAACTCTCATGTAAGGCGCTACTTGAAGCCCCCATATATGATCATGTAATTACACAAATTAAAATGATCAGGCGTCTATACAAGTTTGTCCATTTCTAAGCTTCCAAACATTTGATTTGCTCATGCATTGTAATTAACAAACAATAAATGCAAGAAGTCACTAGGAAAAAAGGTCACTTGCATGCATGTTTTTCAACTCATGTAACACAAGCATCCAAGTCATAGAGCACAAATGATCTAAACATGTCCTTTTTGAGTATTAACTTTCTAAAAGTTCAAAGCCATTCGTGTTGAAAATGATTAAAAACACTGTTTCAAAGAAATACTGATAGGTGTTCGTTGCAGATAGAACGTATACGCTCCCGGTTTGCTTAGCTGATATCTAAAAGACTCAAATTCAATAGAAAACGAATGAAATGTCAATCAAGAAATCCTCAGGTTCAGAACAAAATCGATCTGATATCTAAAAAACTCTTCAATAGAAAACGAATGAAATGTCAATCAAGAAATGCTCAGGTTCAGAACAAACAGAACAAAATCGATTACGTATTTTGGAAGTCCTTAAAAATCTAGATGAAGGTCAGACATCAGGGGATGCTATGCACGCTGTTAGAATACAAGGCTTAGAGGACTCCTTTAAGGATTATGCTCAAATAGTCTCTTGGAATGCAGATATCATTCACAAGCTTCACCAATTAAAGAAGCAAAAAACATCTCGAGGCAAGGGCCTCCATGCAGATGCAAAGTCTAGAGCAGCATATTACTGAGCTTCAAGCGCTAAATGTATAGCAATCCATGGATACTTGTTTAGACAAGTAATAGCATGAAGAAAGTAACAAAGACACCAAAGAGATGCAATTTGACGTGTACACACCAGGGTGAAGATTTTGAATCCTAACTAGTAATGCACTTAGTGCATCTTAAAATATTCTTCCTTCCTTCCTTCCTTAATAATTAGACCAAAGGACTCTTGATGTCCGTTTTGTTGATTAACTTATGACACTACAATTCTCCAAATTGCTAATGAAAATTTCACTTTTTAAATACCAATTGTTCCATTCCTATATCATGATATAAGAATGCTATACTATATTTTCTTTGAATCAAACCTTCTTGACAATATAAACTTTAATTTTGTAATGAAATTACAGATTATATGCAAAATTTGAATATTAGCACCAACTTCATTAGGCTTGATGGGTGGTGGAGGGTGGCATTTGGCACATTATATCATCAAGCAACTTATGTATGCTGTTGTTGTTTCGGTTATGGCACATAGAGCTGGTAGTATGCAATAACAACACACTTTCTATAAGAACTTATTGTATGGCTTGTCTACGAAGAAGCTTGTAACTATTGCAACAAGAGGCGAGATTGTGTGAATTCGCCATACACTTCTGAAATGTCCTACTATTGTGAAGATCAGGAACTGTTATCTGGCTTTATTTTTCCAAGTCTTCTTGGCAAGTATCTACATTTGATCTGCAGTTGTGTGTCATTGAATAATAAATCATCATGAACAAAATGTAATAATTAGCCAAACAATGGAAACATTCAGCTTCTACTTCAAAGAGAGAAATCAAGCATCTAGTGGTGGCATTACAAAAAGCCTTAGTTCTCGAATGTTGAACCAGCTACAAGCTTAGTCTCTGATATAAAAGGAGGTGACCTCAGCAGCATGTAAACCTTAGTAAGAAGCTAAATTTTGAGATGTTGAATCTTCTACAATCTGAGGGCACTAATTTTTGTTTCCTAGCAATGGATGCCCAAACTAATGGCGCAAAGCAACCGTTGTCCAACAATTAAAGTCTTTTCTTTAATAACAAAGAGCAACCATTGCCCAAGTTGCATGACAAGCTGCAAATGTACTTTGCCTATGTGACAAAAAGCACAGAAAAGAACCGAGCTTTTACACCATGCCGCTTTCAGCGGAATATGGTTCCATGATGTCTACAGCCATCAATCGGAAGCGAAAGCTGCTTTAAAGGCTGAGGCCCTTCAAGTGTGATAATAAGAACCATCCAACTCTATATTTGTGTATCACTTAATGGGTGTATCACTTAATTTGTTTTTGGATCATTGGATCCTAGAATATGCCAAGCATTATGCCAAATCAAGAGCCCACGATTTTACACATCAGCCCCCTGTATTCTAACACGCTCCCCTAAGGATATGAAATACATGGAAAACGAACAGATACCAATAGTCTTGCAAAACGAGCCCCAGGCTCTGTTACACAGCCATGAATACGTATTTTGGGGCCCCATCTCGCTGGATCCTGCATGAAATGCTGTTCCCCTTGCAGCAAAAAAACCCCGCATCCAAAAAACCCTGGATTTCAGAGCCATGCTCTGCCAGATCTACTCGTGCCCGCCTGCAAGTCCAACTCCTCGCTGCTCCTCGCTATGTCCTGCCCCTGCTCACCCCCATCTCGCTCCTCGCTCTGTGCTGCCTGGCAGCACCTCTGTCCGCCCGCCATACCCACGCAAGAAGAAGAACAGACGGAGGCTATGTTTAGCAGGCAACGTGCGCACACGCCGCTTCTATTAGCGCACCATGCAAACTCAGGAAAAAAAAATGCCCTCTTCCCCCAAAATAGCCCCACCATTACAAAAACCTTACCCCCCACCTAATTTGGGGCCCCATCATTGCATGGTTTCTTTGAATCACATCAATGCCATATGACTGCGCCTATACAATCTTATTATTTCAACACCTATTTCTTCTTTGTAGACATTAGAAAAACGAGACTGACTGAATCCTTTGCACAACAAAGATGGCAACATTTTATCGTGAACATATATTCGGGTAGTCATATTTATAATTTCCAATGTTAAAGAAAGCTTCAAGATTTCCAATGTTAAAGATGGATCAAAAGCTTCAAATGATTAGTGACCCCAAATGGTTTGTGAGGTTGCAATACATATCAACAATTGTACTTAGTGAAGAATGAAATATGCTTTTATATGATGATCTTTGGGCTAATGAAAAAACTAAACCTGCAGTACCTGTTGCATGGTTTGTTTGTGTACATATATACACAATGATGTTGAGAATGCTGCAATTAGCTGTCTGACATTAGTGATAATGTGTATATGCAGAGATATATAAGATAATTTAGAATACATGAAGTCCATCGTTTGTCTCTATAGCATACAGGAGCAAGAGTATCTCGTTTTGTCTCATAAGAATCCTCCAATACAATGACTACTCTATATTAAATTGCAATTAATGTAGCAACGAGCTCTCTCGGACGGATCTTGCATTTTTTTGGACATGTTCGAAGCAGGATCATTGGATGAAGGATCTGACGACCGAATAGGTGAACTGAGCTCCAAGTGGGTGGCCATTCGCGTACACTTCCATGAGGAGCGATAGCAGGAAAGGCTGCCTCAGGAACTTTTTTGGAGCCCGTCTCTTGGAGTATGTATGGCCTCTACCCTCCCTTGAGGCATCCACGCAAAGTCTCGGCCTTGTTCGAATTAGGGAAGGGTGCCGTCCAACAACATGCAGCGAGCACGAGTGTAGTCGAGACCTTCTCCCCATCAAACTGAAAGAGCGAGTTACCTTCAACATCCCCCACTGTATGTGCCTATGCAAACAACTTTTCAATCTTGTCATCCTGTGAAATAAGATTATACCAAATTCATTACTAGCAAGATAATAAAAATATTAGAGCTTCTGATATAGGAAACACTAACCATTTAGATCTTAAATGAATGACACTTCCCATGCTAGCCTAATATTTGATTTATTTGTCTAACCATCAGTGGCCAGCCTAATCAAAATTTTATGATCTAAACCTTATCCAGAAATACTGAAACTTTTTTCATACACTAGAGATGACTTAACAATCCAACTGATAATCAATCAAAATTTAACTTTATATTATGCATTAATTAGGAATTTATGAAGCATAAATGAAAAAAATAAATCTATCCTAGAATGTTCCAGTATCTCTGTGCAGATCTTCTATTTGTTGCAGTTTGGTCTCTTCTTCATACTTTACCGCCTAGTTTGTTTTAAGGTCAGCCTTTCCTTTCTCCACCATAAATCATAATGTACCCATTTGTTTCTCGCATTAAGTTGTGAATCTTAGCAATTGCCCAGACTAGATTACTTGCATTAGAATTAGCAGTTGTCTAGAATACATTACTTGCATTACAAGAAGTCACTGCTTTTTCACTGGATCATATTGGAGAGGTTGCATAAAACTAATGGTGTTCAGAGGCCTTGTTTAAAGCTTCAGGTTTCCAGAGCCTTAACACCATTTTATGAAACCTTGGAAGTGTGAGAACTGCAATTGTGAGCTTCACAGTTGATTGAATTTACTTGCTTGATGTATCACGAACCTTATTTTTTAGGTAATTTGCCAATTGGTTCTTTGATCATATTCTTCGAAGTTTGCTCCATCATGGGCTGAACTGAATGTTGTGCTTTCGAATGCTTGATTTAAATATCCATTTTAGCAAGTAATGATCAATTTGCTTTCAAATCACTCATATTTATTTCTGCTTTCTATGAGTTTCTTATTCCCCCCCCCTTTTTTTTTTCTAGAAGACGTTGTAAACCGTGGGTTCAACACCCATATCATAGTATTCATGTCTCATTGCTAAAAACTTTTGTATCATTTATGTCTAGTGTTTTTCTTAACATTCTGAGTTAAACTATCATGATCAATTGAAATTGCTTTTATGTTTTGGCAATAATATGGCTGCCGGGGAAGACGCAAGACAAGATTATATCTGGAGTCGCCGTGGATGCGTCTTCGGATGCAAGGCCTCCAGCCCCTGAAGGGGGGCGTGCTGCTTGGGGAGGAAGAGACACGATTGCACGTGTCACGCGCCCTGGTTTTTCTGATTGGATTAAGCGGAGAGCTCCGGAGCATCGGACAGCTCGAGTTGAGGAGGCTCTGAGATTTGTGGCTGAACGCCATTCTGAAGACCTGAAGGACTTGCTCCCAGACAACCCGTGGATTGACATTAACCATGAATATCATGTCCAGACTATTGAGAAGCTGGTTTCCTTTGCGGTGTTGGGGTTCTTTACTGGGTACATTCTGGATACTAGAAGGTTCAGTGCGTGGCTTGCTGGCCACTTGAAGCGGCTTGGTCTGCCCAGGTTCCAGTCGTTGAAGTTTCTGCCCAATAACTTTTTCATCATTATGTTTGAAGCGGAGTCCTCGGTGCGCCAGTTGGTGAGCCGTGGGGTGGATGCTCTGGGAGGCGCGTATGTGCTTTATCAGTATTACACTCCTGGGATGTCCACCAGCTCTTTGACCGCGGTCAAGATCCCGTGTTGGTTTCAGATTGAGAATTTGCCTCCGGACATGATGGTGCTTGAATTTCTTGTTTCCATGGCTAATGGTTTGGGGGTCCATTTGGCCCACTCTATTGTGCAGGTGCCTAAGATCTGTGTGGCTCTATCGGCGTTGCAACCTCTGCCTACCTCCCTTCATGTGCGGAGTGGCCCTTGGCACTTCTTGTTTCGGTTGAAGCTGTTGAATGGCGCTGAGATTCAGCGGATGTTCCCTTCCATAGAGCTGCCGGGCGATCCTGAGGAGGCACTAGGGGTGCCTGGGGGGCCCAGGACGGCCCAGGGGCACAGGTTGAGCAGGGCGGGGATGTGTTGGGGGGTGGTGAGGCGGAGTGTGAAGAGGCTTTGGGATCTCCCCCTTCTGAGGAGAATGGTGCACACTGTGATGGTTTGAGTGGCGGTTGTGGTGGCCTTGCCAGGGGGCGAGGTGGTTCTGTGGTGGGCCGAGGTGGTTCCAGGGGCCGTGGAGGTTTTGCTAGGGGTCGTGGCCGTGGTGGTCATGCTATGGATTGGGGTGGTGGTGGCAGGGCAG
>JAANSK020272603.1:0-11531 GCA_011763485.2 Isoetes engelmannii
CAATACAAGCCTTCATAGGCCGCCGCCACATTGGTCAAGATATTCCTCCCAGGAACGAACCCAGACTGCACCCTGCTAATGGAGGGGGCCAACATCGGCTTCAATTTCTCTGCTAATGCCTTCGCAATGATCTTATAGACAGAGGACAGGAGATAAATAGGCCTCCAATCACTGATGGTAGAAGGCTGCTTCACTTTGGGGATGAGAGAAATACACGCAGTATTCAAGATGCGATCAAGTTGTGAGGACTGTAGCAACTCAAGATAAACTTGGTACACCGCCTCACCATCCCACTCCCAATAAGTTTGAAAAAACTCAACTGGGATACCATCCAACCTCGGACACTTATCCTTAGCCATACACATGCAGGCCTCTGCAAGATCCTCCCGTGAGAGCTGCCGTTCCAGGCTCTCCCTCTGATGAGGTACAATGGAAGGTTTAACAGCTGCCAAGACAAGCTCCTGCATCTCCTGCTCATAAGGGAGAGTACGCTGCGCAAAAAATCCAGAAAAGTGGGCGTGCACAAACTGTCGCAGCTCGGCAGGATCTTCCAACGTCCGTCCATCAGGCAAGGTGAGAGAGGCCATAGAAGCTGTATAACGCCTTTGCCTTGCAGCACGAAAAAATACAGCCGAGCTCGTATCACCTTCCTTCAACCAGGTAAGTCCTGCTTTCACACGCGCCTCCCGGACCTTAACCTGCTCCAGAGCACTAATACGCTGCAACACAACATTCTCCCTAACACCATCCGAGGGATGCACCCAAATCCTTACCAACTCCTGATAGAGGGCATGTAGCTCTTGCCGCTCCAACTGCACTCGTGGCCTCCCAAACTCCTTAGCAAAGCATTTCACCCTGGCCAGTGCTGCCACCATGCCCGCCATGCCACCCTGAGAGGCGAAAGCGTCTAACCACACCTCCTGACACTGCACCGAGAACTCGACATCCTTCAAGAGCCGGGTGTTCAACCGAAACACCATCTTACAGGGCCGAGGAGTAACACCCCCTCCCCCGGCCACCAACTGAGGGTAGTGGTCAGAGACTGAAGAGGCCAAAATATTACGCCTACGCAAAGAAGGCACACTATCCAGGGCAATAGGAGAACCATAACACCGATCATGCCTAGCATACACACGGCATGCTCCAATCTGTCGATTACAATAGGTGAAAGACAAGTCACTTGGAACCTCCACCATAGCCACATCCTGCAGCAGACGTGACCACTGATCCTTCTCGAAGCCTTGCACCACTTGCGTGCCCGAGCCAGTGCAATCCACCACTCCTTCAACCATATTGAAATCTCCTAATAGCAACCACGCAACCTACAAAACCCCAAGGCTGCGCAACTTGTGCCGGATGGTGGCCCACAACGCCCCTCGTCGAGACGACTGATTCGGAGCATATACATTAACAATCCCCCACTCTTGACCGCCCTCTAGCCACTTAATGATCGTCCAACGGCCAAACTTATCCGCTGCAGAGTACGTGACCGGTACATCCATCTTCCAAGCAATCATGGTGCCCCCGCTAGTGCGCCCTGAAGAAGAAGCAACAGCTGCAAACTGGCGCCCCACCATATTCAATAGTCTAGACATATCCCCTCTGTGACACTTATGCTCCTGCAAGCAGATGATTTCCGGCCGCAACTGCCGAAGTGCCAATGAAACCCGGGCCCTCTTACCACTGGAGGACCGCACCCCCCGCACATTCCAGCTCAAAATGGCCCTATTCATTCCAGCGGGGAAGAAACAACCCCCACATGCCCGCCCGCCTGGCCATCCAACTCCTCAAGACCAACATCAAGAGCTAGAGGGTTGATGAAGGAGGTATATGTTCCACCTCTACTGCCCAAGACAGAAGACGGGAGGTCGGGCACCCCTCTGGCCCTCTGACCTCCCCATTATACGATAATCCCCCGCCTCTCACACGAGAACCAGCATGACCCACCGAGCCCCCACGGCCCCCACCTGCATTCATGGCTTCCCTCCCAGCTGCCTCAACTTCCAGACGCGTGTCCACAAGCCCACCAGTACCTGCCTCCACTTCCAGATGGCCATCTACAGACCCACCAACACCTGCCTCCACTTCCGGATGCCTATCTGCAAGCCCACCACCACCACATGCCTCCACTTCCAGACGCCTGTCTGCAAGCCCACCACCAGCACCTGCCTCCACTTCCAGACGCCTGTCTGCAAACCCACCACCACCACCACTTGCCTCCACTTCCAGACGCCTGTCTGCAAGCCTACCCGAACCACGCCGATCCACAACAAAAGCACCACGACTGCGACTCCAACTGCCTCGGCTTACAACAGAACCCCCACGACCCCGGATATAGCTTCCACGGCCCATAGCAGAACCCCCGCGACCCCTAACAAAACCACCACGGCCCCTCCCTGGGCCACCACTACCTACCGCCACTTCCGGACATGCGTCCGTAAGCCCATCACCACCTGCCTCGACTTCCTGATGCGTGTCTGCAAACACCTCAGCACCTTGCTCCATAGACACATCACGAGCTACTGGGGCCTCATCCGCCAAAGATACAGGATCACCCGGCAACTCAATAGAGGGGAACATACGCTGGATCTCAGCGCCATTCAGAAGCTTCAATCGAAACAAGAAATGCCACAAGCCGCTTCGCACTGGAAGGGAAGTGGGCAAAGGCTGCAGAGTAGGTAGAGCCACACAGATCTTGGGAACTTGCACGATAGAGTGTGCCAAATGGAACCCCAAACCACTAGTCATGGCAACCAAAAACTCAGGCACCATCATGTCAGGCGGTAGATCCTCAATCTGAAACCAACAGGGGATCTTGACTGCGGTCAAAGAACTGGTGGACATGCCCGAAAGACATAAGGCTTGGGTTTCCACCTTGTATCCCTTGCTTGTACCCTTGCTTGCATCGGATTCGACCCGGATTTGGTTCCATGTCATCACGTAGGGCCAGGATCTCAATGCCAAAAGACAGATCCTTAAGAACCCTTCAGAGGCTTTTTTTTCCTAAAACACTTCTTGGAAGGACCTGACGACGGACGAGTGACTTCCCCACCCCAGAACTGCAAATTGACTGCCATCAGACTCAGAATGCCAACATTACCCTATGGACCAAGTTTTGTGGGCAGAAGATTGCCCCTTGGCCAGGTATCGTCAAAGGAGCCGCTGAAGTCTAACACACTTGTAGTCAATTGGCCTAGATGGTACCTCGGAATACTCCTTGGAGAGGGTCTGTGTTCCTTTCATTTGAGGACCTGACTGTCGAACTTGACCCCTAAAGTAATTTTAACGTTTCGGACTACATGACGAAGTCGAATCACCACTCCGGAGTCGCTGTCTTGCCCGAAGGATATAACGCTTGGGTTTCCACCTTGTAGCCCTTGCTTGCATTGGATTCGACCAAGATTTGGTGCCATGTCATCATGTAGGGGCAGGATCTCGATGCTAAAAGACGGGTCCCCAAGAACCCTCCGAAGGAAGTTTTTTTTCAAAACTCTTCTTGGAAGACCCTGGCAATGGACGAGAAACTTACCCATCCCAGAACTGCAAATTAACTCTGCCATCGGACTCAAAACGCCAACATTACCCTATGGACCAAGTTTCTGGGCAGAAGACTGCCCCTTGGCTAGGTATCGTCAAAGGGGCTGAAGTCTAACATACTTGTAGTCAATTGGCCTAGATGGTACTTGAGAATACTCCTTGGTGGGGGTCTGTGTTCCTTTTGTTTGAGAAGTTGACGTGTAACTTGGCCGCTAAGGTAATTTTGACGTTTCGGACGATATGGCGAAGAGGAATTGCCATTCTGTAGTCGTCTCTTGCTAGAGGGACATAATGCTTGGGTTTCTAACTTATAGCCCTTGCTTGCACCCTTGCTTGAATCAGAATTGACCAGGATTTGGTTCCACGTCATCATGTAGGGGTAGGATCTCGATGTCAAAAAGACGGATCCTTAAGAACCATTCAGAAGCAGTTTTCTCCAAAACTCTTCTTGGAAGGCTTTTACGATGGATGAGTGACTTCCCAACCTGGAACTGCAAATTACCTCTGCCTCAGACTCAGAATGCCAACATTACTCTATGGACCAAGTTTCATGGCCAGAAGATTCTCCCTTGGCCTGTATCATCAAAGGAGCTGAAGTCTAACACCTGTAGTCAATTGGCCTGGGTGGTATCTCGGAACACTGCTTGGTGAGGGTCTGTGTTTCTTTTGTTTAGAATCTGACTGTATAACTTGACCCCTAAGGTAATTTCGACGTTCCGGACGACGTGGCAAAGTCAAATTACCATTCCGGACTTGTCGTCCTGATCGACGGGCATAAGGCTTTGGTGTCTACCGTGTAGCCCTTGCTTGCACCCTTGCTTGCATCAGATTCGACCAAGGTTTGGTGCCATGTCATTACGTAGGGGTAGGATCTCGATGCCAAAAGATGGATTCTTAAGAACCCTCCAGGGGCAGTTTTCCCAAAACTCTTCTAAGAAAGCCATGACGATGGATGGGCGACTTTCACATTCTGGGACTGCAAATTGACACTGCCATCAGACTCAGAACTCCAACATTACTCTATGGACCAAGTTTTGTGGACAAAAACTGCCCCTTGGCTCGGTATCGTCAAAAGAGCTGAACTCTAACACACTTGTAGTCAATTGGTCTAGTTGGTACTTAAGAATACTGCTTGGTAAGGGTCTGTTCCATTTATTTGAGAATCTGACCGTGGAACTTGGCCCCTAAAGTAATTTCGATGTTTAGGACGACATGATGAAGTCAAATCACCATTCTAGAGTCATCGTCCTGCTTGAAGGACATAATGCTTGGGTTTCTACCTTGTAGCTCTTGCTTGCACTCTTGCTTGCATCGAATTCGACCAGGATTTGGTGCCATGTCCTCACATAGGGGCAAGATCTTGATGCCAAAAGACAGATCCTTAAGAATCCTTTGGAGGCAGTTTTCCCCAAAACTCTTCTCGGAAGGCCCTAAAGATGGACGAGTGACTTCCCCACCCCAGAACTGCAAGTTGACTCTGCCATCAAACTCAGAATGCCATCATTACTCTAAAAATGATGTTTCGTGGGCTGAATACTGCTCCTTGGCCAGGTATCATCAAAGGAGCTGAAATCTAACACAATTGTAGTCAATTGGCGTAGGTGGTACTTGGGAATACTCCTTGGTGAGGGTCTGTGTTCCTTTCGTTTGAGAATCTGGCCGTGTAACTTGGCCCTAAGGTAATTTCGACGTTTCAAACGACATGGCAAAGTCAAATCGCCACTCTAGAGTCGTCGTCCTGCCCGAAGGACATAGGGCTTGGGTTTCTACCTTGTAGCCCCTGCTTGCATCGGAGTTGACCAAGATTTGATGTCATGTCATCATGTAGGGGTAGGATCTCGATGCCAAAAGAGAATCCTTAAGAACCCTCTGGATGCAGTTTCCCCCAAAACTCTTCTTGAAAAGCTCTGATGATGGACGAGCGACTTCCCCATCTCGGAACTTCAAATTGACTCTGTCGTCGGACTCAGAACTCCAACATTACCCTATGGACCAAGTTTCATGGGCAGAAAGACTGCCCCTTGGGCAGGCATCGTCAAAGGAGCTGAAGTCTAACACACTTATAGTCAATAATTGGCCTAGGTGGTACCTGGGAATACTCCTTTGCGAGGGTCTATGTTCCTTTTGTTTGAATTCAGACGACATGGCAAAGTCGAATCGCCATTCCGAAGTCATCGTCTAGCTCAAAAGATATAATACTTGGGTTTCTACCTTGCTGCATTGCTTGTATTGGATTTGACCAGGATTTGGTGCCGTGTCATCACGTAGGGGCAGGATCTTGATGCCAAAAGACGGATCCTTAAGAACCCCCTTAGGGCAGTACTCCCCAACACTCTTCTCGGAAGGCCCTCACTATGGACGAGCAACTTTCCCATCTCATGGCACTTGGAAATACTGCTTGGTGAGGGTCTGTGTTCCCTTTGGTTTGAGAATTTGACCGTATAACTTGGCCCGTAAGGTAATTTTGACATTTCCGATGTACAATTCTTATACTCCACAACTCAAACTTAACTTAGATAATGTCTAATAAACTCTTATTCAATGTCACACAATCAATTATAACAACCCATCAATTAACCCATATAATTCCACAATCCAACCATCGACTTCAATAGCCTGTGGCAGCCAATCTACATAACCTCTCACACCGATTCTCGTTCTTATTTATTATAGAGGATCACCACTTTGCAGCAATCCTCTAATCTCCTTCATCCATAGCAAGTAGCTAGATCTATGCTCAAGTACACATCTGTCCCTTGATACTGTTCGATGACCTGGGTATTTCTATAACTGTACAAACTCAATGGTTTGTCTCTCTCAATTTACAATATTAAATATTCAATGACCATGTATACCTAGCTTGAATACCTAGGTATTTCCTTCAAAGAAAAGGGGCAAGAGGACAGTCCTGCTTGACACCTCCCTTAATCTCAAAAAATGGGCTACAGTCACCATTGATAAGAAATGAAGATCTTGAGTTGTTGAGAATTGCAAGAAAGATGTTGATGACGTCTTAGAGAATCCCAATTTCTGGTATCACTTAGTTAAGAACTTCCAACTTACATTATCAAAGGCCTTGATGGTTTCTAGCTTGAGGAGAGCAATGTTTTGGTTGGATTCCTTGGCCCAATGCATACCTAAGATTGCCATAGAAACACTGTCCAGGATAGATCTATCCTTGAGATTAACACTTTGAGTATTAGAGATGAGGTGATTGAGGATGATCTTCAGCCTGACAGCGATGGTGGCAGAAATGCTCTTGTAGATAACATTGGTGAGGGATATAGGTCTGTAATCAGAAAAGGTAGTAGGCTCGTCCTTCTTGGGAATGAGAGAGATAAAATTGGTGTTGATTCTGCAATCCAAAGTTCTGAGCAAAAGAAACTCATTACAAATATTAGTGATAGCATTACCCATAATGTCTCAAGTTTTCTTTTTTAAATTCCACTGGGAGACCATCAGGGTCATGCATTTTACCATTATCTATACCTTTGATGTTGCGCCACAACTCTTCTAAAGTGAAAGGGGTGCTCATGCTTTCAGTCTTCTGATCACTTACTATATTCTGGAGTTTGATGAAGTTATCTATCTCTTGATCTGTGACATTTGGAGTTGTTCCATGATACGAGTGAAGTGGATAGAGACAGCTCTCTTGAGCTCAAGATCATCAGAAATATTAGTGCCATCCATTTAGATACTGTAAATCTGATTTCTTTTCCTTCTACCCTTGGCCTTTCATCATCTTTTAGTTCTTTAATCTTGGCTTTGAGCTACCAACATTTAGCAATCTTCATCTCTTCCCTCTCAATTTGGATTTGATCTGTCTTGTGGGTCCACAAGGGTTTGCTGGAGCTGAGTCCTCAGGTTGTCTGCTTTTCCTGATAGTGGATCTCCCTACTCCATGTTTTTAGCCAGTTCTTAATATTCTTAGCAGTTCTAGTCCACTAGTCCATCCATCCAAATTGGTCAGAAGGTCGAGGAATTCTGCCCCAAATCTGCTTACACTCATTCAGAGAGTCAGGATGATCAAGAAGATTAGCATTAAGCTTAAAGAAGGAATTCCTCTTACCTTGATCAGAATTGCTATTAATCTTAATGAGCTGAAGGATTAATGGTCAGAAAGAGTGAATCCACTAAGGTTACTTACCCTTGCTATAGTTCTAAAGGTTTTCAGTAAGGTAAAATCTTCATGAAGACAATATCGGGTCATCTAAACTATGATTAAACCAGCTATAAACATTAGGTTGAGTTCTAACTAGCTTCATATCATTAGAAGAGATAAGATGGGTCCAAAAATTGAGTTCCTGGCCCAGAAGAGGTCTATAATCAATGCTTCTTATAAAATTATGGGTAACCACATTAAAGTCACCAGTTAGAAGACATTCATCGTAATTTACACTATTAGGACCATTTCTAATGGAGTGCCATAAGGGGCTCCTTTCAGCAGGCTGATTATTGGCATAAATATTGACTAAAGCAATTCTAGAATTACCCAGATTACCATGAAGAATCTGCCACCTGCCACTGTTGTCATGCATCATCGAATGTTGCTAATACCAAGAGAATCCTTCCAAGTCATGGAGATGCCACCTGAACTGTTATTGGCCTTAAGATCCCAAAGCTTAAAACTGACAAGAAGATAAATAGTAATGAGACTTTGAAAATTATCATCACGAAGCTTGTGCTCTTGAAAAAAGACAATGTCGAAATTAATAGAGGAGAGGCAAACCTTGAATCTGTCCCTTTTGGTATTCGAGTTGATGCCTTGGAGATTCCAAGGGAGACAATCAATTTTGATATCCATAGAAAAGAGTTTTTTTTGCACTCTTGAACTTTTTTTTATAGATTCAGGGTTGTCATTTTCATCTCTCATATGCTTTTTACCTGAGAAGTACGACTTGATCTGCTTGCCCTAAACTCACTGATCCTCTGGAGGATAGTTTTCATAATACCATGTTGCTTCATCCTATCCTGTAAGCACCAAAAAAGAGCAAGGTAAGCATGCCTACTAATACCAACATTATCACACAACTCTTTCATGCTCTCAAGACTTTGGTTTTTTTCTAGTTCACTTAGTACATGATCAGTTACAGCTCTCCTTAAGTGATTGACCCCTGGAAGCTTCAACATTTCTATAACATCATCTTTAGTAACTAATTTCTTCAACAGAGAAGCAATATTACAAGGTTGTTTCGTCTTCTTCTTCTCAGACATACTTGGATCCATGAGTTTTTTATGGCAGTGATGCTGCTTTTAGAGCCTCCTCCACTGAGGCAAGTACATTTACAGCTTTCAAATTCATTTTTCTCTCTCTAATCCTCAATAGTATCATCTTCAAGATCCCTATCTACCAAGTGTGATCCTCCGAGTGAACAGGGAATTTGCCTTCATAACTACCAAAACTTGACAATGCTCTGTTCATTAGTATCAGGAACACCCTTTCATATTTCTCACCTTTGATGAGTTTCATCTCATCAAACTTCATACATATTTGCAATTCCCTGCACATTCTTCCAATTCCATGTTATAGAAATGAAGTTTACTGAAGCATCTTAGCGAGGTCCATCCACAACATTTATTTTTTTCATTAAGAATGAACAAATCATTCTTGGATCCACCCATCTTCTTACTTTTCCAACATTAAAGTGTGCCAGGTGAACCAAAATAGTAATTTGATACATCTCTCTCAAATGCTCTTTCACCTGAGAAGTCCGGCTTGATCTGCTTGCTCTAACCTCATTGGTCCTCTGGAGGATGATTTTCATAATACCATGTTGCTTCATTCCATTATGTAAGCACCGAGAAAGAGCAAGGTAAACATGCCTACCAGAGTAAACTTTAAGGTGGTCGCGTCTCTTAAAGGGTAAGATTAGTTTGGCTAATCTAGGTTATTCCTAGGCATAAAACTTTCTAAGGTTTGGCTAAAGTTTGAAACTTTTAAAATTCTAATTTCTTGTGTTTGGCTAAATATCTCACATTTTTCTTATCATACTTTCAAGTACTTGGCTATTTCTTAGGATAATAAAGATCTAAATATTAGCCAAATAGTTTTTTCCATACTCTAGATTATGTTCTCAAGTAGAGTCAACTTTAAAAGTGGTCATGTCCCTTGAATGGTAAAACTAGTTTGGCTTTTCTAGATTAATCCTAGGCTTAAAGCTTTCTAAGGCTTGGCTAAAGTTTGCAAGTTTTAGAATTTCTATTTTCTTATCTTTGGCTAAACTTGTCACATTTTTGTCATCATAGTTTCGAATGCTTGGCTAAAATGACAATGGATCCAAATCTTAAAAAAAAAAAATGTTTGGCTAATTTTTCTTTTTTCAAAAATGGTTCCTCCTTGTTACTTCAGCCAAGGTTTTTCTCTAAAAGGCTAAAATTTAGCCATTTGGCTAATCTTAGCCACTAAAGTTATGATGATGCCTACTAATACCAACATTATCACGCAACACTTGTATGCTCGCAGGACTTTGATTCTTTCCTAGTTCACTCAGTACCTGATCGATTATAGCTCTCCTTAAGTGATTGGCCCCTGGAAGCTTTAACATTCCTATAACATCATTTTAGTAATTAATTTCTTCAATAGAGAAGCAATAGTACAAGGTTGCTTTTTCTTCTTCTCAGACATACTTGAATCCATGAATTTTTTATGGCAGTGATCTTTCTTTTAGAGCGTCCTCCCTCGAGGCAAGTATATTTACAGCCTTCAAATTCATTTTCCTCTCTCTAACATCTAATAGTATCAATCTCTTCAATCTTTTTTGAAGATTATTGTTATCTTCTGAAATTCTCTTCAATCCATGCTTTGGTCCATGCACCTCCATAAGAAATTTCTAGTTTGAAGCCTCTAATTCTTCTGTACGCTTATTTCTTGTAGACAAGCAAATATTACAGTAAAAATCATTTAACACTTTGCAATGAACTCCATACAACTAATTATACATTGGTTGCAATTGCTGATTAGAATTATCAGAAATCAGATTGTTACAATATCTAAATAATCATTGATGGCCTCTACAAGTAAAATGAATAAGCCATGATGTTGCGCAAAAGTCAGAGCATTTTTTGGTAATAGGATCAACAAGATACAGTTCTCCACACGTCCAAATATCAATGTTATTGCCCATGAACTACGCACAGCATCCTCATCAACGTCCTCATTCTGATAGAACCTATTCTTGTATGACAAGCAATTCTTAGGCACTTCTACCTGAAATTGTCCAACCTTGCTCTGAAAAATAAGAAAACATGAGAAAAAATGTGAAATCTTCTCCATTTGCACGAAGTTTCTTACCTCATCCATAGTTCTCTAATATTCTCATTGCCGACAGTTCCAGTGGCCAAATTGATAGGATTCTTTGCCAAAATCATAACGAAAACAGAGCTTTGCCGTCAGATTTTTGCAAAAAAATTGATCACGTCAAATTTGAATCCCCCCTCCCCCCCCCCCCCCCCCCAAAAGTTTGGCGCTTGATTTAAAGGTACTTTGGCAAATACCACCGGAAGCTAATTGCATGAACCTGCAGCTAGCCGTGAGGTGAAGTAGATAATCTTCAAAATTATTGTATGCCCAACATCGCGGCTTAATTAGGTTTCCTAGCTTTGGGGGGGCACTTTTTGCCCAAGCCTGTAGCTTAGAAATTAGGTTTGAAATCAAGTCTAGGAACAGCTTGGAGGGCCCTTAGCTGATCATATAAAAGCTCTAATGATCTTACTCTACATAGGTAGGTCCATCATGGCCATCTGACCCCCAAACAAGAAAGTCATTCATCCATCAAAGGAGGAGTTCAAAAAGACCCAGCAGCCTTGCTTGATGTCTCACCTAATCAGAAAACTTTCAGAAAACCTTTTTTTTTTTTTTCGGATGCAAGATTTTTTTATTTTATTCATAAAATATGGTATACAACCTTATTTCAAAGTCTCTCAACAGGCTAGATAGGAAATATTGGCACCACACCCAAAAGGGAGGATGGTGAAAAACTAACAGACAGTGTACT
>JAANSK020272614.1:0-11530 GCA_011763485.2 Isoetes engelmannii
ATCTCATGCCCAGGGTGTAGATGGAACACCGATCCCCTCGGAGATCGATGCTCCCTCTACACCATGGGCATCGCACCGAAGGTCGTACATGGGTTCGACTCCCATGGGTGCATCTAAATTGCTTTCCACTTTCGTACATCTACTTTCAATTTCGAATGTGTGATGCAAAAATTGTTCTCGCACACATCCACTTTACATACCAAAGCTTCAGTACTAGCAATTCATTCACAGATGGATAATCTTCTTCGTTGACACACTGCACCGAAGATCGCATTTCCCTTCAACTCCTACGGCGCATAGGGCGCCGGCCGGCGCCCTATGAGAGTGAAATGCAAGTTCGAGGCATGCCAGAACATCATATTTTGAGGTCTTGCAAAGACTCAACAAAAACTTTCTATTTTTGGATTGACGTGCTTACTGAGGTGCTTGTCCATGAGCATCTAGAACACTCTAGAACGTTCTAAAACATTCTATTTTGAGATTTCGCAATGGAGTGACGTGCTTATTGAGGTGCTTGTCCATGAGCATTGGGCATCTAGAACACTCGAGAACGTTCTAAAACATTCTAGTCTGAGATTTCACAAAGTTTGGAAAAAACTTTATATTTTTGGATTGACATGCTTATTGAGGTGCTTGTGCATGACCATTGAGCATCTAGAACACTCTAGAACGTTCTAAAACATGCTATTCTGAGATTTCGCAAAGTTTGGAAAAAACTTTATATTTTTGGATTGACGTGCTTATTGAGGTGCTTGTCCATGATCATTGAGCATCTAGAAGACTCTAGAACATTCTAAAACATTATATTTTGAGATTTCACAAAGTTTGAAAAACAACTTTCTATTTTTGGATTGACGTGCTTATTGAGGTGCTTGTCCATGAGCATTGAGCATCTAGAACACTCTAGAACATTCTAAAAGATTTTATTTTGAGATTTCACAAAGTTAGGAAAAAAATTCTATTTTTGGATTGACGTGCTTATCCATGACATTCTACAACTATCTAGAGCATTCTCGAACTATATAGAACTCTGTACAATATTCTAGAATATTCTAAAGCTATCTAAAGCATTTCAAATACATCTAGAACATGCTAGAACATCCTAGAACACTTTAGAAGCTTCTAGAAGCGTGATAGATAAAGCTATATCTAATTCTAGGATGACATTATTTTATGATGCCACATCATATTTACGACACCGTCTTATTTTATCATTGTTCCATTCTACAAAATAAGACATGTCTCATTAATATAAGACATGTCTTAAAAATTTGCATTTTCCACTACACATGTTTTTGATTTTGATGTTTTAATTCAACGTATCAACACTTTAGCAACACTTTTTCACATAGAACAACACAACGAAACAACAGAATGTTGAATCCAAAATTAATCATCTTCCATGTTTGCAGCTCCATTGCATTTGTGTACTTCGTACAGAGCTCTAGCTAGTGCGTCCCTTCTTGCAGTATCTTCCAATGGATAATCAATTGTAACCACTTCCTCTTCAATTTCAGAATTTGAAGCATTTACAGCACTATCACAGACCACACCTAATTCACGTAAAGCATCTCTAGCAGCATTATCCTCTCGTTCCTTCAACTCCTCTTGAGCTTCCCTGATCCAACATTCATCAAAAGCATCATTGTAAATGATACATAAATTATGCAATACCAGACAAGCTGAAACAACTAGCAGAATATGCTTCAAACACATCTCCATTTTCTTCAATAATATACGAAAACGAGCTTTTAGTATGCCAAATGCCCTCTCTACTGGCATCCTGGTGCTGGAATGAATAAAATTCCAATGCTTCTGTATTGGGATAAATTCTGGACCTACATTCAAATATGGAGTCAGCAACCAATTCCTAGCATTGTAACCTGCATCACCTATTAAGCAATAGTTGCCCATTTGACCAGAAGTAATTTTGGTGTAGGCAAATGTTCGTTGAAATTGTGCCCAATCATGCATACTTCCTGCCCAACCAACGTCGCAATCCCATATGAGGCATCTGGAATCAACAATAATTTGTAGAAGAATTGAATGAAAGCCTTTCCTATTGTAATAATCAGGTGCATGTTCTACAGGAGCAGTTATGGGAATGTGACTGCCATCCACCGCTCCAATCACATTGGGAATTTCATGCTTGGCCTCGAAGCCAGCTGCATACTTCTTACAAGTACTTGTGGACGACCAAAGAAGACCACAATGCAATTCCTCCCTCTTCATTTTGATTGCCTGACAAAATTCAACAACACATCTATAGACTGTAGTGACACCAACTCCATATAATTATGCAACTACGGGGAGTGTTGAACCACTTATAAGGCGAGTCAATGCAATAGCAATTTTCTTTGGAACTTCCACAGCCAATCTCAGGTGTGTATCCTTCCTCACTAACACCGGATGCAATACATTGCACAACCATTCAAAAGTGGCCCTTGAAATCCTCATCTTCTGACGAAACATTATGTCTGTATGAATGCGAGACAAGATGGTTTCATAGTATCCTTTGATGCGCTTGTAGACCCAACAACTCCTTTGCTGTCTTGTCATGAAACTCATCTTCCGTACCAAATCCAATACTTGTACACAGGCATACAAATACCTCTTTGATGGCGGTGCTTCGTTGGGCCTTAACATTTCAAGCATTATGAACAAGTGCAAGGTTTGGCAAATTTGTAGAAGACTTTCACGAACACTTGGATCCATGAAATTCAACAATGTATGAGATTTCTGAAATAAATAAAAAACATGTGCAAATCATATCATCAATTTTGCACACACATTAGCACCTAGACTAGTTAGCTAAGCTTCGTAGAATGCAAGTAAACCTAGAAGCAGGATTGTCCAACATTTTGCAAACTAATGATGCATAGAATAGAAGTTGAAGAAGAAGAAGAAGTAGAAAATTGATAGGTCTGGATAACTATTGCAGTGCATACCCTGCAAGGACTTTAGAAGTTTCTGCAAAAACAAGCCAGCGTGTTAAGCACTTGAACTAACCTGTTTGAAAGAGGGCAATGGTAATCTATTATCTCCAACGAAAAGCAATCTGCAAAAAACAGTGGAAAGGCATGGAAATCAAATATAAATCTAAATTTTCTTGACTGTTCAAACGTTGAATTGCAAAGACAAGATCTCTCAACTTAGTATTACAAGCATTATAAACATGGAACATGGAACGATGTTTTGCTTCAAAATAAACATGGAACATGGAACTTAGTTTTGCAAGTAAGATGATAAAAAAATAAACATGGAACGAAGTTTTGCTTCAAAATAAACATGGAACTTGGAACGAAGTCATGCTTCCAAAATAAACATGGAAGATGGAACTTATAAATATGGAACTTGAAAGTTTTGCTTCAAAATAAGAAGAAACATGGAACGAGTCATTCCATTTTGAAGGACATATATGTCCTCCACAGAAATTCAGATAACATGCAAAAGACTAATCCTTGGAGAGCTTTTCAAACAGTCCCGTCAGACTGCGAGATAGTTCTTTCAACATGGTGATCTTTTCTTCCTCATAGCTGCATTTTTTCTTCTCCAGTTCCAAGCTCTTTTCATGAGCTTTCTTATTAAATTCCGTCATAGCACTCACGGCTTTCGCTACCTCTGCTGCAGCATTCTTTATTTTCTTGGGTTTCTGGGCCACTACAGTCGTTTTTTCTTTTGGTGTATCCTTTGGTGGATCCTCTGTTGCTTTTATTTTCTCCGAACTAGGCACATCAATTTCTTCAATCTCATCTAGATCTTCTGCCATGGGAGTGTTAGCATCAGTTGCACTCTCATGAGCGTAGCACACAACATGTGCCCGTTGGTTCATGTATTGATCTATAAGATCATACCATCTGCATGTTTCACTCCTCTCAGAACCAGACACGTTATTCTGATTTTTATCAGCCTTGTACTCCTTGTAAACTGCTTGCCACTTCTTTCTGCAAGCCTCGCTATCCTTGTCCAAGTCAGGACACTTGGACACCAATTGGACATATAATTTATGCCAAATATCAATGCCTTGTCTACCAGCTTGAGTCATAAACTCTTTGTGCATCTGTCCACGAAGATGAATGAGAGCAACTACCCAATGATCCTTCCAGTTAGTGCCCCTGCCCTTCACAATATCTCTTGCTGGCATTTTAGTGCTCTTGGGTTTACGACCACGCTTCCTTTTTTCAGATGGTTCATTGGCAATACCTTTGGGAGGTGAGTGCACAGGTGGACAAGTGAAGATGCCAGCAGGAGGAGACGGAGGAGCTGACATTGCTGGAAAGGCTGAACACACAGCATAAGGATAATGCGGACGGGTAATAGAATGATAGGGATAATGAACAAGAGGAGGTGTTGGTTGCATGCTTGGGATGTCTTGAGAGGAATTAGCATCAATGTCTTGAGAAAGTGGAACAAAAGAGGAATAGCTAGATTGGGACATTTGGTTGTAAGGCTCAAATCCTGTCATGTTTGAAAAAGAAGAACAAAGCAGGAAAGAAGATTAAAGACTAGAAGAAGTATTAAAAACTCTACTTAACAAAGCTAGAAAAATAGAAAAATTAAAAACTCTGCTATACAAAGTTACATTTTTCAGGAAAAAATCTACAAAGCATACACCATTTTTAGAGTTCCTTTTTAGAGTTCCTGCAAAGAAAGCATTCAAAGAAAGCATTCACAGAAAGCATTCTACCTGTTGCCAAATGAAATCAATCAAATTGAATGCAGAAATAACACCTACTGACCTCTTCCACAATAACTTGCAGAACGACGAAGGCACTTCCAAACGAACTTGCAGAATGAAGAAAAAAACTATGGCGCTTCCAAAATTGGAGTTCGGCAGAAGAGAATTTCGATGGAGGGAAAACTTGCATGCCGATTTCGGAAAAAGAAGATCCCGCTTTGCCGGGACGTCGCCCATTGGTTCAATGTTGCAGTCCTATTCTCTTCCGGGGGATTTCTCCCAGAATAAAATGTGACTACTGTTTTGTACATAATGCAGTTGGGACGTGTCCCATTTCACCTAGTGGAAAAACAGATTTTTTTTTTTTTAATCTGATGTGGCAAAAAGTTAATGGGCAAAAAATGAGACACTAACGTAGTAGAAAATCACCCTTAAACGTAGTTTTGCATTTGAATAAGTTAAGTTATTGAGGAAAATATAGATCAGACAAATTATTAGTAAAAGAGGAGTGAAATTAAGCATTTATACAAAAAAAAAAAAAAGGCTGGATTAAAATCATTATCACAAATATGTTAGGCAACTAAAACATATGTCTTATTTTTTCTTTAGAAGTTAGAGAATTGCATATAGGAGGCAGCTTTAGATAATATGCACCAAATATTGATTATATGGAAAGCTTATTCATAAGCATTATCAAAATTATATGTGTGTTTTGAAGACTTGATTGTTTCAAGGTCAGACTTACTTGTAACCTAACCTTTTGCAAAATAAAAATTAAATGGCAAGAGTCTACATGATGTAGCATGTATGTTTGAACAATTAAATTATAGTTGGATCAATGTTTTCATTTGTACAGTCAATAAAGAAGGCAACTTGCATTCGCAATGCATAAAAACAAGAGACAACATTTTAAATCTTGGGCCATATTTTATCAAGGCACCAAATGATGTAAACACAGTTGAAAAAGCTTACGTTTCTCCCACAGCTTATCTCTGTCGTAAAAATCTTTCTACTATATATACACATGTCTAGAATTGGTACAAAATCAATAATAAATGTGACATTTGCAATCTTTTGTCCCAACTTCGGCATTTGTCAAATACTTTAGTCACATATTTTCACATGATGTATTTTCACAAGATGTGTTTTGATGCAACAATTTGAAAGTCTAGCTCCAAATTATGGCATTGCAATATCAAAAGAATGTCTTGCCCAGCAAAATATTTAGAGCGAAGGATAAACATTTATCCATATAAGTCCAAGTTACAAGAATGGATAAGTTATTGGTAGCTAGCATTCTGAACATTTCTTTAAGTATTGTAAGTCTAAGCATCGAGACATGCAAATATTTAATATTGATGAGAATATCATTTCAAGCAGAAGCCCCTTTATTGAATCCATTCATTCCATTAGCACTTACATGAGATCCATAAACAATATTGCGATGCATGAATACTTACATCAATAAGTTAAAGTTACGAGCTACAGAATGTGCTTACCGACTTCAAGAGTGCAATGGCAATGGCAATCGCTTTGATAAACCAATGCAATGGAAATTTCCAATTGCGGGGCTATCTATAAGGTGGATAGAGTGCCAATGGAAATCTAAAGAAAATATATCGCTCACACTTGATGCCATCTATGGCATCTAGGCACATGCAGTTTTTTTTCCATAGCTCTTTTAATAGATGAGCTTCACAAAGGACATGCGCATCTATCTATCTTTTCTGTTCTTCACACTTGCATTCAATGATCTTGCAGTGAGTAGCACTAAAGTCTAGCTCAGCATCTCATGAATTGAATCCTTCTTCCACGTGCTTCAAGAAATGATACAATCAGGCGAGAGAGATCGAACACAAAGTAGGCTCTACAGGAAATTAAGGCCTCTTTTTATACTGTGTAAAAGGCATGGAAATGCAGCAAATGTCTGCTCTTGTTCAGCTTGTTATAAGGCTCTACATACTGGAATTTGTTACTCAATAGAAAACAAATCCTACAAAATCATACTACATTGTCTTGGATTGGGTTGAAAAAGCTCTAAGGCATGGCAATTTTTTAATTGTCCACACCAATTGAGGTGTCGTTGTCTCATAACCAGCAAATATTACGCTCATAATCACTCCTCAAAGCTCTTCTTTTGTAAATTTCTGGTCAGTATGATGGATAAGAGCTTGAAGCGTGTCATTGTATAAGTTCCATGCCTTATTGGTAATGAATTTGTTCGAATTGAGTTTTTTTTCCTTTCAAAAATTTAAAGAGCATTTCAAAAATATGCGCCGACCTTGCAATGATAGTCATTGCAATTTGGGTCTGGACAATTTTCGGAACCACTAACCTGATTCTGTAATGCCAACACTTTTGCTATTTCTGTCATAGCTTGCAGAACAAACACATGGAATGTTTGCTTACACAATATTTTAAGGTCTAATTAATTAGTAAAGCAACTCATTAAAAATAGGATCGATATACCCCTCCCATTCACTATAATAAAGCTGCAGAAGTTTTTCAGCAGGTGTCTTACCATCTTTAACAATGTCAAAGACATCATTCAAGAAGCGAACTTCTTTGTAACCCTATTCTTTCCAGACCAGCTTTGGCGAGTTTAACCATATCTCGAGCAACATGATGCAAAAGCCCGTCTCGAAAAGGTGCCTTCAATCCAGTTTTAAGCACTTCTTTTCTCAGCATAGATCTTTCTGCTTCAGTCCTATTCTGCATCATGTTGTATGCAGCATCAAGGGATTCATCATCATACAACAAACCAATACAAAATGCAGTCAAAGCAACCAATCTTTTCCATGGACCACCATCTGCACCTCTCATTTCCAGGCATTGCTTCAGTCTTACTTCTGGATATGTTGAAGAGAGATATAATTGCCAGTCTTTTATAGTAGCCCTAACTCCAGATAAAGCTGGCAGTTTTCCTGCCAAAAAATCCCTAAAAGATGTGCCAGTACAATCGATCAGCCTGCCTTTATAATACAACACAAGCAAGGGCACATCTAACATGAAGTCCAAATATTTCTCGAATCCAAAATCATCATGAAAAACAAATGGCAGAAGGCATGTTCTGCTGTTATCAATTTTTGTCCAGTCCTATAGCTCAAAAACCCGTTTGGCTTACCTTCTTTAAATGGTGAATTGGCAAAAATGGCTGTCATTACAGGTTGCAAAGCGAGTCCAGCACGAAATTTTTTAACCATGTCCTCTTCTGAAGAGAAATCCAAATTCACCTGAACTGTGCAAGTGCCAAACATAACATCTAGTGCCAGGGGTCCACATATTGGCATATATTCTCTTAAAATCTGGTACCTTTTTATAGGCATAACAGGAATATCTTCAATAGGCCACTTAAATTGAATTCCAGCTCCCATGAAACCAATTCCCATTTTATCAGCTACTTCTTTCAGCTCATGAAGATGCATAGTCTGAGGAGGTGCAAGACAATAAACAAATCAAAACAAAAATCTTATTGTAATAACGTTGTTGCAGCTTGAAACCAAGAATATTAGGAATATTATATAATGTGATGACGTGAAACAAAAGTCGGTGGCCAGGAGGTTTGAAAAGGGAAACCTGCAGCGCAAACAGGGTTGGAATTTGACGGCACGCCCCTAGTTAAGGGGATGGGCAAAATCAATTTACGTTGCGTGTCAGTAAGTTCTTAAATTCAAGCCTTTCAAATGCAATACAAAATTGAAGATGACAGAAACCAATTTTTTTCCTCAAAAACATAGAACAAGGCATATTTCTATTATAAGTTCATGAAATACATAATGTTCCTTCCTTCCTTTATTCAAGTGGCATTCCTCTCCTTTGCTTTGCTTCATTCCAGTCCTTGTAGCATGCTTGCCAGTTTACTCTTTCTAATGGTTCATCCCACAATGACACACATGGTGACATCAAGTGTTTTTAAGTTCATGCATGATCTTATATCACTCGATAGCATTTTGGCGAAAGAAACCTCTCTCTCAAAAGGCCGTGCTTCCAGGAATGACCATACCACACTGCCATAAATTCATCAATGCAGGAAAATTATCCCACCGAATCAGTTCCAGACTCCTCAGGCTTGGGTGGCAAATTGGCAACGGCAAGAAAAATTCGTAGAAGAGAGAGGCAAAAAAACATTTCTAATGATCGAAGCGTATTTTGTTGGTTGGTTTGGTGGTGACATGCATGCAAATACTAATAAAATATGTTCAATGGTTGGTGATGTCATCTCATTAACATATATTTTAAATACGTTTTTGGGGTGTATATGTGTATAAAAATGTATAATGAAATGTTATATAGAATTTTGTTTTGGAATAAATAACAAAAAAAAGGAAAGGCAAATCTTTGATCCTAGCCTTTCAAATGGCATACATATCTTGTAGTTGCCCTTCTCTATGACGGGCAATTGCCCAAGTGCTGCCCTTCATTTTCCATGCAATTTTTTTTTTACCTGTTTTGGCGGGCAAAAATCAAAAAACAGGCGTGAAAGCCATCAAATTCTAACCATGAGCGCAAAAGGAAAGCAGATGTGTGTGCGGAACCTGTTGATCAGTAGAAAACAAAGCCCTAACATCTCACAAAAGAATCTTACAACATGAATATTTACAAAGAGTTCCACAAAGCCATGTTCATACCTGCAAAATTGAAAATAGCATCTTGAAACACCTTTCACCATACATGCAAGATCTGCATATTTCTTAAACTATTATATCTTCAAGATCTATTTTGAATCTGCTAGCAGCTAGTTTTATTTAGATGCTAATAAAAAACTACCATTTCTTCTACTTGCCTTAGCAAATATGCTATCAGTTGCTTATAATCGAGCAATTCACTCTCCTCTGCCTTAGATCACAAGAGAAAGTTTCCTGGGCAACATCCATGGCATCATTTCAGGAGCTGCCTCTAGCTTGCTCCAAGTTTGCATCGTTCTTCTCAAAGCAAATTGTCCCAACGGAGTTCTGTCCACTGCATGGCCAACGGCATACAGAACCAGGCCATGCTCAATCCAGGCGCCATGAACCATTTCCAAAATTCAGTACTATAAATATTCCAAGAGAGGTCTACTAACAGTTTTTAGCAAGCGAAGCTTCATACCTTAAATAGTAGTAATATCTTTCCCAAGCTCTAAGCTCACAAAAGCTCCACAAGCCGAGAAGAAGAAGCTGATGAAGAAGACGCAGAAGGTGCAGATACATTGGGCAAGGGCAAACATAGGCTAGTCATGGCGATCCTGGCAAAGCCATTTTAGCCAAAACGAATTTGATAGTGCCATATTCGACATTCAACAGGTCAAGACGCCATATCCTCAACATCAAATCCACCTGCAAATTAATAGACAGCCCTGTAAATGTAGTTTTGGCTGGTAACACCAAATCCGAAAGCTTCTATTTTGATGCAAACTTGGCGATGGCCGCAGAGCGGATTTACAGTGAATCGGAGCTCTAGAATGCTATCACTGCCAAGCGTCAAGATAGATTGGTAGGAAAGAAAACGTGGCAAAGAAAATATGAGATTAGATTGCGATGCGGAAAATATACGGAGGACGACGAACAGAAACAAAAAATAATTCTAAACTGAGGGGAGGGTGTCCATTGGTTGCTCACTTAAGGGCAGAAAGGAAAGGGCAGCCATGCATATATCTTAAATGCCATGAATGCTACATGGCAGCGTGCCCAATGAGATAACCTATACTGCAAGCCTAATGACATGATAAGTAGGTAATGCCACCTCAAGTTATAAGGTGTCAAAGAGATGGGGGTAGTGGTACCACCAGGGCAGGTGGCAGCCCCCTAGGATACCAGACAGTCCATTGAAGGCTACAATAACAAAATTAAAGAGAACTGCTTTTTTTAACAGCAATCATGATCAAAATTTGTTAAATAATCTTGTATTGAAGCAAAATCACGAATTTCCTCCTGTTATACATCTTAACCAGATCATGTTAGTAATCAAACCTCAACAACGTGCTTTTGTAAAAACATTACTATAAGAAAGGAATGTGAAATACACACAAAAGATTGCAATTGAAAGAAAATTATACAACGAGACGATGAGAAACACAATAAAAAAGAAAGACGAGAAGTCATGACATAGATGTTCCAGAGATTATAATGAAATTAACCCTTGTCTTATCATTCTCCAAATCTGATGGTGAAACATTTTCTAACCATGCTGCTAAAATTAACACAACAGGAGTGATCTTGTTAGGACCTCTAGATGAGAGAAAGGCCATCTGAGGAGCAGCTTTTGATCCTATAATTGTTCCATAGAAGTTGATACTTGCAAGATCTTGATGCTTAGAGTCCGATCTATCTCCTCGTTTTCTTCTGGTTCTTCCCTGGGGTTCTTCCTGTGTCTCTTTGGTGTTGGTGGCCTCTCTGTCTCAACTAACCCTCTTGATTTCTTTTCACCTGCAAAACAAGCTTCAAGGTTAGCAACTTGCACCAATGTCCCGTGCTGGGCGCGAGGAGTTAAGGTGTGATGGTTTTTTATTGTCGTCGTAATAAAAAATTATGAAGCAATCTTCTATGAATCGCGCGGAGCGCGAAGCGAACAATACAAATGGGCCACGCTGGATGTATTACAAACAGAAAATATATATATACTATATATATATATATATATATTGTATATATATTATTTTGGTATCCTAATAGGTCTGGACACCTCAGCCTATTTGCAATTACGTATTTGTAGAATCGCTACAAATACCTTTCGCGATTCCAAATCTATGCAGTTTGCTTTCCTCCGTCTTAGCCCTTTCTTTGCTCCGTAATAGCTCTAGCGACAATGGGTTACCAAACCGGCTTAGTGCTTGTGAATGCAACCAACGGAGTTTCTGTCCACGAGCAAGGCTTA
>JAANSK020272625.1:0-11530 GCA_011763485.2 Isoetes engelmannii
GTAGTTGGATGTATTCAAGTGACGTGGCATGTCTGATACGGTATTTATACCCGTATACATACATGGAACGTCACATCTTATAAGCAGGGCTTAAAGAGTGATTAGAACTCTTAAAGGTTTTTCATCCAAATTGAATATTAGAGAAGTTCTATGTTAAGATTGGATGCATATATCCTTAAATTCACTTCCAATAGCAAAGGATTGCTGGATTAGCTAACTTTCTGAAAAGGGGAGGAAAATATTTCCTAGCTTCAGAAAAGAATAAGCAAAAAGGAGCGCAACTTGAGTCAAGAATGTGAAACGGCCATAATTAGCGCAAGGCATGTTACACATCCCCGGCCGAAAGGACAGCATGATCAAGTAGCAACATCAAATTACCACAGGGTGGTCTAGGATATATTGATGAAGAATTAGCACGAGAGAATTAGCTTATGAGAATTAGCACGAGATTCCCCATGAAAAAAAGGTAACGAATTGGAATGTGAATGTCGAACCCAAAGCATTGGTAATTAAAGGGTTCACATAATAAGGGCATAAAGGTTGTTAGACTTAGGTTCCACGAGGAATGGCATTGTCTTGGTAGGGCCAGGGTCTACAATGCATAGTTAACAAGGCCCTTAAAGGGCAGAGTCTGAACACCCCTCCTTATTATCCAAGTAGTGTATATGTATGTGGCTGGGTTTTTCGAAGATATAACAGATAATATGCAGAGGACTTAATCTGGGATTAAGTTTGAACAATGCATATTTCGAAAACCTTATAAGACCAAACATACACTAGAAATTGTATTGTGTTTTCCCCATAGAATGCCATTCTTAAAGGATACGCTATTGGTATTCCGTATAATAAAATCATAGGATTAATCCTTGATTGGCTAAGGATTCTTGATAATGCTTGAGGCAAGAGAATCAACTCTAAGAGTTGTGATAAAGAATTCAATTCGAATACATAGACGTACCAATTAGCCACAATTGGTATATTGTCTATGGAGTAAGGTCTCCAGAAATGCAAGAGTTTACTAAGGTGATTTTGCAATATGACTAACAAAACCTCTGACTAAAACCAGAGTATGGGTTATTACAAGGTGGTAGGGTTGTTAGAAGCTTGCTTCTAATTAGATCTGTGGGGGTCTATGGTTATTACCACTGTATCAACTATAAGCATAGAGAAGCGAGGTCTTCTATAGCATGGTATTCTTAGATCTAGAATCAAGAACATTGAATTCGCAAGGATTAGCGAATTCACCCATTAGGATTAGGTATGTAGTTGCACTGGGTGTGAAATAAGGTAGAAGCTAGGCTTCATCCTAGTCCAAAGGTTTGTTTAAATTCGCCATAAAGAAACCTAAGGTTCTAAATGGCAACAATATGCAAGGTCCCAACTAGGTATTATGATACTAGTGGCAAGGTAAGAACCTTAAAACCATTAGTCAAAGATGTCCCAATATGCTGGACTCGAGAATGGTCAATGAAGACAACATATAAGTCAAGTTAGAACTTGTGAAGGGAATAGGAGTGCACCCTATAATCCACATAAGGCAACTCAAGAAAACAATATTGTCCACTGGATAGTGACAATACTCCTAGCCCTTAGCTCTAAGGTAACTCCTGAGGCGATTCTAGACACTCGCATTCGAAAGCTGTGCAATATGAGATATTGCAGAGTACTTGATCTTGTGGCAAGATAATTCACTCTCCGAGGCCACGTGGGAGAGTGAAGAGTATATGCAGTTAAATTCTCAATTGACTCAAAAACCTGTGGAGGCCACGGAAGGATTAGTAGAGTCAACATTAGGTCAGTTACCTAGTATGATGAATTATGGACTTGCGTCAGAGATGGCAAGTAGGACCTCCGCAAACTATGAGCTATGAAGCCATGGTCACGGGGTGACCCAAAGAACGGGTTTCTGAAGGGACTAGATGGTGAAACCATGGTCACGGGGTGACCCAGGGAATGGGTTTCTGAAGGGACTAGATGGTGAAACCATGGTCACGGGGTGACCCAGGGAACGAGTTTCTGAAGGGACTAGATGGTGAAACCATGGTCACGCGGTGACCCAGGCAACGGGTTTCTGAAGGGACTAGATGGTGAAACCATGGTCACAGGGTGACCCAGGGAACGGGTTTATGAAGGGACTAGATGGTGAAACCATGGTCACAAGGTGACCCAGGACTGGGTTTCAAACACACATACTCCCATAATCCTTGGGGACCAAGGATTTGAAGGGGGGAGGTATGTTATGAACATATGCATAAGGGGCAAGACCCCCAAATTGAAAATAACTACTAAGGTTATAAAACCTCTTGAAATGGATGAGGTGGCACCACTCGATTGGGTGGGCCGGTTCAGACCCAAACGGGCGTTTGGTTGAGCGTAGAACAACAGCGATTGAGCTGCCTGTGTTGCCGATTTGATCCCTAGAAGGGATTATGAGCAGCCAAGACGCATGGATCATCAATTTTGGCCCTTGGGTTGCTGGGGGAAATGATCAGACTGCAAATTGGCTGAGTATTTAAGCAGAGGGGATTTGCAAGCATGCACCATGGTTTTTCTGCAAGAACCCCTGAATTGGAGGATTCAGGGAGGACGGTCTCTACTGCAGCCCTACAGAGCTTTCTAGAAGAACCAAGGGTTCTTCCCACTGTAGGGAACGATTACATAGAGCAGCCCCTTTGCACATTCTCTTGCAAGGATTATTGGCAGGGCCAATCCAATTTGGGGTAATCTGTAAGCAATCCAGGATTGCATAGCATCAGCATACGAGTCTGGGACTCTTAGCACTGTGGGGGAGTCTGGGACTCCGAGGGTGAGGCGGTAAGTGCTACCTGATGCGATTTGTGGCTCCAGTAAAGCCAAGTTCGTTTCACATTATAGGCTGTTATAGCTTATAAACCTAAGAAGGAGGGCATTAAGGATGTATATTTCTCAAACATAAACTTAAAGCAAAATCTTGTGAAATATGCTAGGAAATCCATGTGCACAAGCATCCATAAAATGTGAGATGAGATGGTGGTTTCAGGCACAAAACACGATGCATTAAAGCCCAAGTGGCCAATTTGTGCACATAAATGAGCCCAATGGTCCACTTGTAAAATGTTCCCATGCCCTTCGAATTTTATATGTAAAAAAGGTATAAGGTGGTGTCACATTTTCCTTACAAGTTGTTTTTCTTTATTCTCCTTGCTAGTGGTATAAGCAAACATGTGACTTCCCTTATATAAACTACATATTTTATGAACGATCAACGTTTATGTAGGCAGACTCCCAACATCAAACTACATGGTTAGAGCTGATTGGAAGAATTTATAGGACCATTACTGTCATTGCACTACACAACAGACAAAGGTTACTAGCCATCACAAGAAGACAAGCCAGATGTGAATGGTATCTTCATATACAGGTTCTCTTTACAAGTAGCATACAACTGTATATTATTTGACGTTAAAACTATTATCTATTTATAAATGACCAAAATATCACGTACACAGGCCGCCAGGATCGAGCCGCATCTTAGAGCTTCTCGGAATGATTTCGAATATCATGTACAGAGGCTGTCAGGATCGAGCCGCATGTTAGAGCTTCTGGGAACGGTTCCGAGGGCTAATGAGCTTATTACACAGCTAGTAGATAGCAAGCCAATCAGAACGATTTGCTCATACACAAGAGACATCATTCATTCATTCTATTTGATTCTATTCTATTCTATTCTATTCTAGTCATTGCACACTTGACATATGGGGCACTCAAATTTGCACGCAACCTCCAAAGTTAGAACCCACATTTTAAATAAATCAATGGTTGCTGAATGGTCAAGATCTGGCCAAGCTGGACGGCAAAGATTTCGCCACGTCAACGAGGTGGAGTATAAAAAGGAAGATAGCAGAGCTATAAAAGAGCAGGAAAGAACCGCCAACTTTTGCAGCCATTTTTCTTAACAAAATCTGCATTCCAAAAGAAAAAGTGGCCAAGATGTGGTTGCGGTTCCAGATTTCTCTTCTTCTATGACGGAATTACTTAGAGATTTTAAGTTATGGAGCACAAATACGTCCTCTGGTCCACCGTCGGACTTAGCCTTGGCCTTGGCCTTGGATTGGGTCTGGCAAAGGGAACCATTGCGAAGAATTCTTTGCCCAATAAATGCTTGCAATCTAGAGAACTTCTTCAACTCGAGCTTTTGAACCAGATTATTGATGGCAAGGATGCCGGAGTTACATTTGAGCAGTTTCCTTACTATCTTGAGTACTCATTCTTCCCCTGTTCTGTTTGAATTTCTTTTTTCCGTTTTCTCATTTTATCGAGTTCTGGGCTCATGAAATCTATGCTGGTTTTCTGACAGCGAGCAAACCAGAATTTTACTTACCAATGCTGCGTATGTTCATTTGAAACAACGGCAATTGACAAAATTTACTAGGAATCTGTTACCGGCAAGTCAGAGCATTCTTCTAAATGGCCCTGCTGGTATTTGAAATGTTGTTTGTTGAATTCTATTCATCATAGTACCCTGTGTCATTATAAGATATAATGGCTTATTTATCTTCTTTGGGGCAGGGACAGAGGCATATCATCAGATGCTTGCAAAGGCCCTGGCACATTATTTTGAGGCAAAACTGCTTTTGCTTGATATCTCAGATTTTGTATCTAAAGTAAGCGAGATTCAAAGTGAAATATGTCTGTTGATGCTGCCATATTGTTTTATGATGCATATCTGACTCTCATGGCTTCCGCTTGTTCATAGTTTCAAGCCAAATATGGTGAATTTCGTAATGGCTTAGAGGTGCGGCTACATCTAAATAACCCTTCCAGCTTGTGCATGCAGGATTTTGAGTTTCTATTGTATTTTCTTTCACAGGGATCAGGTGGATCAATTTCCTCTGTAGTGGTTGACCATGTGGGCAGATTGTGCGATTCCTTATCCAGCATCATTCCTTCAGTACTCGAATCCTATCTGACCAGTAAGTATATTTGGAGAATGTTGGGAAAATGGCAATTTTAGAATATGGCTTTTACTAATTGTGTTTCATTCTAAAGAATCAAAATCCGTGAGTGGAGCAAAAATTTCTGATGACATCAGGGCCAGGTAGTAGAAAGAGTTTATTATACTTCCCTATCTGGTTTTCGATTTTATTCATCCTCCTCGCCTTGGATTATGCAGTGTCAAAGTTTCAGAAGGTCTTGTTCCAGCTAAGAAACAAGGTATATCTACTTGAAGTATACAGTTTGCGACAAAAAATGCCAACTGATTATATGACTTGCTGGTTGTCAGTTTCTTTGCTGAGGCGTACCACATCTTGGGGATTCGAAGACAATGCCTTGGTTACTGCGTTATTTAAAGTCAGTATTCAATTGTTTAGCTTCACTTCTAGCATAATCTCATCTGCCTGTGGCAGGTACTTTCTTCCTTAAGCGAGACATGCCCAATTGTTCTTTATTTGCGGGATGTTGAAAAGCTGTTATTTCGAAGCCCCAAAACCTACATGCTTTTTCTTAGAAAAATGAGAAAACTCTCTGGTGCAGTGCTAATACTTGGTTCCAGAACTGCAGCTGAGGCAGCATTACAGGTACGGGAACAGCTTTGGAAAATAAACTTCTATCTCTGTTAAGCCAAAAAGTAGTATGCACTGCAGGAGGGAGGAGAACTTGTTGAAGAACTTGAATGCTTGTTCCCTTACAGTATCAATATTAGGCCTCCTAAGGACAATGCTTGCCTTGTTAATTGGAGGAGTCAGATTGGAGAAGATATGAAGAAGATTCAAGTCCAGGACAACCGGAATCACATCTTAGAGGTTGTCTATTTTACTATGCGAATTTCAAATGCATTTGTCATAAAAATTCAATACTGGAAGCTGATATTACTCTTATTTCAGGTCCTATCAGCAAATGATGTGGAGTGTGACGATTTGGGGTCTATTTGTCTAAGTGATACACTTTTGTTGAGCAACTGTAAGAACAATGCCAAAACTCTTTAATATCGGTTGATTTGTAGTGCTTAACTGCCTACATGACAAGATGCTGGATATATCTGTGTGGCTGCTGCTGCAGATATTGAAGAAGTAGTTGTCTCTGCAATTTCCCACCACCTAATGAATACAGATGAACCGTACTACAGATCTGGGAGGCTAATAATTTCTTCTAAGAGGTACTAATCTGCAGTAGTTTGTCTTATGTGTATTATTTGTTTATAGAAACTTAATTTCGTGTCGTGTTTCTTGTCACAGCTTAGCATTTGGACTGAACTTGTTCCAATCTAGCCTATTAGACAATGGTGATATGAAGCTACAAGCCGAAGCCAAATCCGAACCCAAGGTAACTTAACAGATATATAGTACATGACTGTCTTCTGTTAGGAAGTTTGATGTAAAGATCATTGTTATAACTAAAATTTGTAGCAGGAAGCTCAGGGAACCACAAGTAATAGTAAACCTGAAATAACAGCTGAGGTTTCAAGTTTGGAAGTAAAGTCTGATGCAAAACCAGAAACTCCAAGAGTAGACCTAGAAAAGAAAGACCCCTCAGAGGCAAAGCCTGCTGCGCCTGCTGCACCTGCTGCAGTGACACCAACAAAACCTGTGGTAGATTACATTACTGGCTCATGATTTCATTACCATTACCTTTAAGGAGTATATGATTTACTTCCTTTATTTCTTTTATTCACAGGAAACCCCAGATAATGAATTTGAGAAACGTATAAGACCTGAAGTTATTCCCGCTGGTGAGGTCGGTGTCAGTTTTGAAGATATTGGAGCTCTTGAAAATGTTAAAGAGACCATGCAAGAGCTTGTTATGCTTCCTCTACGCCGCCCAGATATATTTAGCAAGGGCGGCCTCCTGAAGGTATTTATTCCACCTTCCATCTTCGGTCGGAAATACCGGTTGTCTGCTACTAACTGTTGAATACAGCCTTGCAAGGGAATTCTGCTGTTTGGGCCTCCTGGAACTGGAAAGACAATGATTGCTAAAGCTGTTGCAACCGAAGCTGGTGCTAGTTTCATTAATGTGTCAATGTCATCTATAACATCTAAGGTAGGCACTTTGCATTCCTCCGAATATTTTTTTGACAAGTCCTTAAAAAATGAAATTTCCTTTCAAGTGGTTTGGAGAAGATGAGAAAAATGTGAGGGCACTGTTTACTCTTGCAGCCAAAGTGGCACCAACTGTTATCTTCATTGATGAGGTATTATCTGCTCTTCTGTTTATAAATGTACTTTGTTGCATTATATCCTGAACTAATTGGTCTGATATGTGTAGGTTGACAGTATGCTTGGGCAGAGAGCAAGAGTAGGGGAACATGAGGCAATGAGGAAGATAAAAAATGAATTTATGGCACATTGGGATGGCCTGCTAACCAAAGGTGGGGAGCGTGTACTTGTGTTGGCTGCAACCAATCGTCCCTTTGATTTAGACGATGCCATCATCAGAAGATTTGAGCGGAGGTAATGCAAAACATTTCAAACTGCTTTCAATCATATACAGTTGATGCTGATTACTGTCTGTCATAGAATCATGGTTGGATTGCCGGATACACAAAATCGGGAGAATATATTACGAACTATATTAGCAAAGGAGAATCTTTCTGAAGACTTCAATTTTGCTGAAGCAGCAGCTATGACTGAAGGGTACTCAGGCAGTGACTTGAAGGTAAGACATCCAAGGATGACATGCTCTTCTGCTCTGGCTTCATTTCTAGTCAAGTGGTTCTGTGACATCATGGCAACGATTTTTTGTTACTCCTGCTGGTACGATTGCTAACAGATTCTTTATTTTCTCTTTCCACCAGAGCCTGTGTGTGACAGCAGCATATATACCAGTCCGTGAATTTCTAAAGAAGGAAAAAGAGGTATTGAATATCATTTGTTTGCTTAAAGTAACTTACATGCATCCATCTGTTTGCTTAAAACAGTTTAGTTTTATATAATTACATTAACCTATTTGAGTGACTAAGCAGGTAAGTTCACAAAAGGATAATAAAGATGAAGTTACTAGTAGAAGCATTACAAGCACAGCAGAGGCTTCCTCGGATGTGAAGTCCGAAGATAAAGAAAAGGCATCTGATACATCGTCTGGAGTAGCCACCAACTTAGTTGCTTTACGAGCACTTAATATTGACGACATAAAGCAAGCACGAGCGCAGGTATTAATGAACTTATAAGCCAGCATCTATTGGCATCCTGCATTAGCATGGTATGTACCTTAACAAGAATGGTGTTACTGCAGATATCTGCAAGCTTTTCTTCTGAAGGTTCTGGAATGGCAGAACTTAAGGAATGGAATGAACTATACGGTGAAGGGGGCACCCGGAAAAGACAACAACTTAGTTACTTCATGTAGCAGTCTTATGCTGAAGATTCTATCTGTATTACTTATTGCATTCCAAGATACAGATTTGTATATAAGATATCATCAATTCATTCTTTGAGGACGAAGTTCCATGACAAAAAGTTCAAAAGTGAACTATACACCAATCTATGCTATTCTTTGTTCTACCCGATTGTAGAACTTTCATGAAGAAATATGTAGCCAGAGTCTGGCAAATTGTAATTGCTTATGTGTTTTCAGGTTCCATTGTCCCGAAAGCATCAAAGTTATGAAGCAATGAAATGTGGTGTAAGTACTGCAAGAAATTGAATCTAAATGGGCATTAAAGGTTTCATGGGTTATGTATATGAAAAAACTGCATACTACAATTCAAGCGTAAAACAACAAACTCCATTTGGATGTATCCTATTATGGAAGTATTGGAAGGAATCGCGTGACTTTTTTATTCCATCAATAATGTTGGGGAGTCTTTGTCAAACTACTTTTGTTGGGCAACTTGCATCTGCACAACGTGCAAGTTAAAACTAGGATGGATTGGCAGACAAGCGTCCAAAAAGGCCTGCTCAAACGTATGACCCCACCGCTTCCAGGACTTCCCTGTCTATTGATGTTACGTCCACGTCTCTATTCAATATTGTGGCAAAGTCATCGCCCAAATTATAGTGACCCAACTATTATATTGTGACAAGTCACCACATCTCTATTTTGATTTGTCTGTTTTCCATCCTCTTGTACAGTCCCATAGGCCAATTGGCCTTCGTGGACGATAAAATTGTTATCTTATCTATTTTTCCATATTTTTTGGGTTTATTTTGCAGTTTTGTATTCGAGCCCTCGATGGAAAGAATATTTCATCCCATATTCCCCATCAAGGGCCATTAGATTTTTGACAGAGAAACCATTTGCACGTGTCAATGGTGCAAAACCTTTTAACTAGCCAATGAAGATACCATAAGGAAAAAAAAAAGAAGGGAAAATTACCAAAATACTATTACAGTTTTCCAAAATTACCAAGAAGCCACTAAACCAAGTGGTATTTTGGGAAAACTAGCAATAACGTTTTTCCAACAATCTGAATGCAAACATGTCCTTCAGATGAATTGTAGATTAAGCTGAGATATTTCCAACGAGGATAAGATCATTCAATTCTAAGACCACAATATCAAGTTATGAGATTTTTCATTTTTCAAATTTTGAAAAACTCAAGAGCTTATAACTTCAATTTCCAACTCCATTTCAGACGATCTTATGCTTGTTGGAAAGATCTCAGCTTGATCTATAGATCGTCTGAAGGGCACATTTGCATTTAGGTCATTGGAAAAACGTTATGGGCAATTTTCCCAAAATACCACTGGGTTTAGTGGCTTTTTGGTAATTTTGGTAAACTTTAATGGTATTTTGGTAATTTCCCCGAAAAAAAACCAGAATTAAGCAACAAGGCCAACGACACAATTCCACTCTCTAGGCCATAGTTCCGGTGAGAAGCTTGTCGGCCTTGAAGAAGACTCAGAGAGAAGGCAAGTCTGCCATGCCGAAACGATCTGCTAGGGAAGGTTTGGAAGCTCGAAAAGATTTCTTGAAACGGTCCAGCCCTCTTCTCTTGCAAATGATGGCCGCTCCCGCTCTGCTATGATCTGCCCTGCTCCGATCTGCTCTGATATGCAAACGATGGCGATGCATCAGCCATTCTCTACCTTAAAACAAACAACGAGCAAGATAAAGTGCCGGGATCATTTCTTGCCGCGAAAACAATCATCCTGTATCATCTCCTACTTCACACTCGGCAATCCTGACGCGCCGAACTTGACGACCATCAGGGTGGGACTTCTTTAGCACCATTTTAGAACCAATGACCTTCACAAAATAGAGAAAACCACTTGGAATCGGGCTTCAGATCATCAATCTTGATAAAAGACAGAAAATAAAGATTAATACATGAGATTTTGAAGTTTGGCTTCCTCAAATTTTGAGCAGGAGCGGCCATTTGCATCGTGTTAAGATATGATATCCTAGTCAGCATACAGCCACGTATATATCCATGTCCAAGAGTCATGTCCATAGCAGTTATATGTAGAGGGTCACATCCGTGAGATGCAATATATCTTTTGTAACAGTTCTTCTATTCAATATAATCTCATCTATCTATTCTCCACAAATCTTGTTATATTAAGATAGTATCAGAGCTTGCGTGCCCTTGATCCTGGGACGCAGGGATGAAAAGGGAAGTAGGAGAGCCTCCTCCAGGAGGAACAATATAGAGAAAGAAAAGGGGTCTGCAGTATCTGCTAAAATGGAAAAGCCTAAACCCAGATGCTTGAAGACCATCAAACTGTAACCAGAGCATTGGAAAGTATTTATCAACAATGTTGTCCACGAATAAAAGTTCGTGGCACAACTAAGTTTAGTTGCTAATCCAATTTTGGCTAGGGAAAAGCCAGATTTAGGTTGGCTAATTTTGATAGAAGCCACGAAAAGCAAAGAGATACTTGTTGATTTATTATTGAAACCGAGATATCTGGACCTAGGTTATTTTCAGTATTTTTGACCTAGTACATTTCGGTGCAATAGTATGGAGCCATTTCAAATTCGAAATGGCTCGGTAGAATGGTTTCATGACATGCTACTTCCTGCGGGTTCGGATGGGCTCCAGGGCCTCCAGACCTGTGATTATTTAAACTAAGTTGTACAGATTATTTGATATAGAAAACCAGATTGATACAGTGATCGGTTGATCAGTAAAGCCGGATCGAAACTTGTAAGTATTGCTACAGTAAAGTGTCCAGTTCCAAGTGAACAGTGATTTACAATCTTAAGGTGTTTTCGTGCTAAAATAATTATGAACCATTGTGAATTAATTTGCTTGATGAAATATTAAGTTTGTGAGGAAGACTATTGATACCATTGCATTAATCTGGTGTTGATCTTGTTATATGCTTACATATTGAAGTGAATAATGGAAATATGTCCAAGGTTGTGAAGGCATTAATTTTGATCTCGTCATAGTAGTCCTTACTATAAAAGGTTGATCATTGTTATTTCTTTATAGCAAAACTAACAATTGGTATCAGAGCCAATTTACTGCAGCTATAATGTCAAGCAGATTTGGAGCAGGGCTTCTTGCTGCCATAGATGTTTTTAAGGGAGACTCGGGCTTCCAAGTGTGGAAAGAGAAGGTGAAACATGTTCTGCAGGTGGAGGACTTATGGGATCTTATTGA
>JAANSK020272636.1:0-11528 GCA_011763485.2 Isoetes engelmannii
ACCCCGCGTAATGGCCTGCAACCTAACATTATCCCTAACATAAGGGTATTTTACAGTTTTTCCTACATTGTAACATATTACATTATTTTATTATTTATTTTATTGTAACATATCACATTATTTTATTATTTATTTTATATTATTGTAAGCTTTAGGGAAGCCCCGTTGCAACATTTTTTGCTTTTTCAAAAATAGAACCTCGTTCGTCGCCATTCTGGAGTTCAAATTGTGATCTTCCTGCACTGGTTATTCGAATTTTGTAATGGGGTCCAGGCAACCAGTGTGTCCCGAAAACGAAGGTCTGGCTCTGTATATACATGGCAAGAGGGAAGCATTTATGCAGAAGAGTAACTACACTGAGAAACTCGATGCAACATTTTCCACTGCATACAAGAATGTCTGTGAATACAAGCAACCCATTTGCACTCTTGTTGAGGCAGCTAAAGTCAGGTACTCTTTTATGTATTGCAACACTGTATTAAACTCAATATTTGTATTTATGTTTTAGCTTGTGAAATTCTGAGTTTGAAATGTTTAGGGGTATTGGAAATTGGATGCTGAAACAATTGAAAGAGTTTTTTGATGATGGTAGTGGAACAGTAAACTTAGGTTCACAAGAACAGAGCCCGCAAGGTACCTAGTGTGCAATATTTCATTTGAAGTATTGATCATAACTCTATTTTGTTTCTTGCAGCAAAGAAAGCTAAATGCAGCAGAAGGTACATCCCTCAAAAGAACTCTGCCCCATATGCAATTCTGATCACATTGTACAGGTATCATATTCTTTTGATTTCATTTCTTTATATTGTCATCCAATATTTTACCTTTGTTTTTTAGGGCAACACTTGCAGGTAAAGAATTTATGCTTAAAAATGAGCTCATTGATGCTGCCGAAATCAGTGGTCTTTCAAGAATGGCAATACAGTAAGAATGTCCTAGATATGGTAGATACTTGTAACGTGGTCAGTTCTATAATGATCTGACAAGGACGGCAATTTCGGTGGACAGGCCCAAGACATCCAAAGGTGGCCAATTTGGTGAGCATAATATGAAAGATTGGTATTCGGGATGGAGTTCCATGAAAACACTAGTATCCAAAGGCCTGATTGTAAAGTCAAGCTGTCCAGCAAAGTAAAGTGTATTGCCCCTGCAAGTTTTTGAATCTGTGATTTGCTTAAATATGAGAAATAACAGACATCTTTAACAGAACAGAGATATAGAGTATACATGATAGCAATAGGACAGACTTTCTTATGTTTATGCGTCTTTATATTCTCTTTCCTATTGATTCAGATAGTTGTCACTAGGTACATGCTCACTGACGAGGGAAAGACAACGGCACATGAATGTCTTGCCAAGTCAGGTCTGGAAACAGTGCACAATGATCCAGTTGCGGTGAATCAAAACACATCTCAGATTGACATAGATGAGTCTGATGAAAATCAAGAGCAACACAATACATTCGACATTAGCAATGATGATTGTTCTGAAAGACAAAATCAAATTCCAATCAAAGAGAAGCAAACGGTCAGTATATCTGTTAAATTTTCTTATATTGTTTTGGATTGGTTAGACAACTTCGTTAAAACATAAGGTGGAGAGGCACAATGGTGCAGCTAAAAAAGAAGATAGGCCACCTCAAGATGGTTCGTTGGGTGCCAGAATTAAGGCATGTGCAGGTAAAATAATGCTCTATTGAATTGGTTTGACCTTCAGTGTTATGTTCCTGCATGATTAATGTATTAAACCCGCAGGAAGTTCCTTATATGAGCCAATGCTTGCACGCCCAATTGATGGTTCTTCTATGCAGTCTGGGAATGCAGGCAAGTTGCTTTATATGTTTCAGCACCTGTTTCGCTCTTAGTGTCACTGATATTGCTGCCTTTCCTTGTTCAGTCCCAACCATGACTAGCGAGCTCTCTATCAACAGCACAGTATCCAGATGTACAAATTTAGGCCAGCTTGCAATACCACCTCTTCATGTTGGAGAAAAGTTTTCTGACAGTTATGATGTGATACTTATTTTAGACGACAGGGAACAGTTTACACGTGGTGCTAAAGGGTAAGGGGAAAAAGCAAATTAAACCCTTTTCAAATGACAAGTAAATTTTGGTAGATTTGTATAATGAAGATACACAGACATAGGAGTTTATGCACATATAACATGCATGTTTGATCTGCTTGTGCATATGGATGTCCTAATTTACCAAATCTTGATTGTGGTGCGCATGATATCAGGTTAAATACAAAACCAAGGTTTGCTGAAAGACTTCGTGAGCAACATAAGGTGGAAGTGGAGGTAAGCCACGAGCATTTAGTTTAAGACCAAAGTTATCTTCCTACATTGATGTCTACTAGATACGCCACCTTCCTGTTGGGGATGCTACCTGGATAGCTCGACACAAGGTTGTGAAGTCAGAGTATATGTTGGATTTTATTGTTGAAAGGAAGTCGGTAGATGATTTGTGGAGCTCTATCAAAGATACACGGTATAAGCAGCAAAAGCTGCGTTTGTTGGTAAATGTTCCTTAATACTTCACCCACTGGGCTCTTTTATATGTAGAATATGATGAACCTTACACCTGCTGTTAAAAAACAGAGATGCGGCTTGAAGCAGCTAATTTATCTTGTGGAGGGGAATCCCGACTTTGTAGAGGGTGCTGACAGTGTCAAAACTGCGTATGTAGCAAGTTCAGATACTTACAAATTATGGTTACATATTCTAGAGCTTAATGAAGTAATTAATACACAATGACTTGTCACAGAACTTAAGTGTAATCTTACAAATAGTGCACGTTGACTTTTGTCCTGCAGTATTATGACCACCGAAATTCTTGAAGGCTTTGACATTCAGAGAACAAGGGACATTTATGAAACCATTAATAGATATGGTGAGATTACAAATAGCATATCTGATCGGTACAGTCATGAAACAGGAAAGACAGAGATACCTGCAGGAGGTGTATGTCTAACATATAATGAGTTTATAGCATGCTGTAATGAGAATGAGAAAGAGACAGTAAGTGACGTATTTGGTGTACAACTAATGCAAGTAAGTACCAATAGTTTCTAACTTCAAAACCAGTTTTCTGAAATTTGTTCTCCATAATCAGTATGACTGTGCTATAAATGCCCTTCAGGTACGACATGTTACAGAAGATATTGCACTCACCATTCTGGAGAAATATCCAACACTGCTGTCACTTGTGCAAGCATATTTATCGCTGGCAAGATTTAGCATTCAGTCAATACTGAAGCATATTTTGTAACATTGTGTTGTAGACATATAATTCAGATATTTTTAAGGATGTAATCTGAGATAATTGTTTTGGATGAAATTGCAGGAAGGGAACACTGCATCCCAGGAAAATTTATTAACTGGACTCTCAATTCGCAACAAGAACAGGACAGTCAGCAACGTTATCAGCAGGAACGTTTACAAGTTTTTCTGGGCTCCATGACAGCAGTTGACAGTTTTTATATATGACAGTTTTAGGGGTGCGCTCATCGAATTTAAAGTTGCCTTCACAAACATTCCAGAGGAGAATCAGATCTTTCCAGTGAGATCAAATTCATTGAGTCGAAGTTGCATTTCACAAGTTGTGCTAGATTCCTAGGCAGTAGAGAGGGAATGTTCTAGAGTTATGTCAAATACAAGTGATTGTTGTACTGTCGAAAAGCTATTATGAGATGAACGAGACTTGCAGAAGCTTCAAATTCGCCCAATTTAGCCTGAGATGTGTGATCAACTTATAACTTGAATATTAAGGAGAATTGTGTCATCTTCACCAAGTGCATGAATACACCAGATTTTCTCATAAGCTTTCTCGTCATCATGGTTAGAATCATTACACAATATGTTGTAGCACCCTCTTGCATGTTTGCTTTACCAAACATGCTATAAGCATACTTAATTCTAATTTGCTTTAGATTATAACGGCATGTAATTCCATACTTGTGCATCTGTAGTTTGTTTACCATTTGGTAAGACACTAAAAAAGGACAATCATTGGCAGCATTGGATGCTTCTATAACGTCTGCTTCAGATGCAACTTCTTTCCATAGAGAATTTTCTTATATATGTTTCTTGCATGCCTACATATGCAATTGCTTAGCTTGAAATTTGGTTTCAACTTTGCGTCATGAAGAGTTCACTGGGCATCTGGACACTGAAGCAATGCTATCATAATTAGAAACATTTGGTGTACAAAAGTTCCAACTTATTCCTGGTTGTTTCAGCTACAACTATATGGTACTTATTAGAAGGTTCTGCACACGGTTGTCCTTCGGTGCCCTTGAGGGTGTGTTTGCACATTTTTTGTTTCTTAGTTTCTGTTGGATCTTCTTTGTTTAATATCTAGCCTTCTGAGGTATAAACATAGGGATTCGTTTTCGTTGCTGAGAATTTCTCAGATTTCAGAAGAAGTGGAGGTTAATTCATACAAGTAGGTCATAACTGAAGGAGCAAAAGGACCCGGTAATAAGAGGTACCTGGCATTCATTGATTTGACAAAAGCATTTGCTAGGGTAAACAGGAAAGATCTTAAACAAGGATGGACGTTCTACAAGTTCCTGCAGAACTAAGACAAGCGGTTGCTTGCCTCTATAAACAAGTACCTGTTGAATTGTCTTTTCCGTTCATTGGATCAGATCAAATTCAGAATAATATAGCGGTGAAACATGGCTGCCCTTGTTCACCTACACTCTTTGGTTTACTTATTGATGAACTTGAAAGTTGGTTGCTGTCCTTGTTCACCTACACTCTTTGGTTTACTTATTGATGAACTTGAAAGTTGGTTGGCAAGATTAGGTCGAGTAGGTTTACTTATTAATGAACTTGAAAGCTGGTTGGCAAGATTAGGTGGAGTAGGAGCACACCTAGGGAGATATGTAGTTCAATTGTTGATGTTCGCAGATAATATTTGTGCTTATATCCAAAAATGCTAGCGGACTTCAACAACACTTGGATGCATTAGATGCTTTCTGTACACAAAGAGAATTTCAAATCAATGTGTTTAAATCTCAAGTCTTGGTCAATGTGTTTAAATCTCAAGTCTTGGTCCTTGAAGGACGGGATGCCGAAAGGGCATTTTTCTAAAGTCTTGGGCATTTTTCTAATGTCTTGGTCCTAGAAGGACAGGATGCCCGAAGGGCATTTTGGTAATCCTGTAATATTGGCATTTTACGAAGGCATTTTCTGTAACTTTCCCTTCTTAGAATGTGCATCATATGGACATTTAAGAGCAAAGCATGAGATTTATGCTTCTCCATTGAAAGAACTTTTGAGTACGCCAGCTCACAAATTGAGCTCCTATTTGAAAGACATTTGGAAAGAAAGAAAAGATATAATTTTGCTATTTGATATTATATCAGATTTTGATACATGTGCTCCTCTAGAATGAGCGCTTAACATTGTACATATTTGCCAGAGGCCTAGGGGGTGGATAATGCAACTAAATTAAATATCACCATAACCATGATGATCTGGATCAGATCACTTTGGTACGAACACAACGATCCCTCAATGTATGTCACTGGAAATATCAGCATTTGTGATCATGGCTCCATAGCTTGCTTAGACCTGTCGCAGAAAATCGAGCAAGATTATAAGCATTTGTGATCATGGCTCCATAACTTGCTTAAACATGCTGCAGAAAATCATATAACAAGGAGCAATATTAATGCTCTTCAGATATTTCCCTCCAAAAGATGGAATGTTTTTATTCTCATAGTTAAATCTGTTACAAAGACAGTCGGATCATTTTGCAACGAACAAAACAAATAAGCCATTGCATTAAAGGGAGGGATAATGTTCTTCAACATGCCATCATGCTTTGTGTGGAGATAATCACCATTTGTCCTCAAAATTCCTCAACTTGCTCAGACCTATTGCATTGTGTCTTCAGCTAGGAAATCATACAAAAGAGAGCAATGTGATGCAAAATTGATTCTCTTCAAAAATTTCCCACTGGAAACATAGATTTTTTTTGTTTTTGTGGTTAAATCTGTTACAAGGGCATACCAAAATCAAGAATCTATTTCCATAGCTTGAGCTGCCTTTGCCCGAGTCTTAGAGTCCAGTTTAACCTTGACCTTCCTTTTGCCCACCTTAAAAGCCCTCTTTTTTATTTTGCGTTTCCCTGAATCTACCTACAAAACGTCGGAATAAGTAAGAGACGAAGCTTAAAGTATGCAAAATTCAATCTTACTTTCATTTTTGACGACCTAGCAGCCTGTCGTTTTGCCATCTTTTCTTGGTCCTCTTTTTCACCTGCAAATCCACAAAGATTGATCTAAGAACTTAAATTTTTATGTAACGCAGAGAAACTTAAGTACTGACGCTGCAAATCGAACTGACGCTGCTTCATGCGCGTACTGCGATTGTTCTTCTTCGACATGGTGCTTCAGTCTAGTCCCGGGGTGCTTCAGTCTAGTCCCGGAGTTTAGGGTTCTCTTTGGTCTAAACATCAACGGTTAAGATTATGGCTTAATTGAACGGTCAAGATTTCCAAATAATTTGTGCTTTCTAAACACGTAAAAGCAACTTAAGCTGCATTCTGCCCTCCCCGCCAATCATTTCGCGCCACGTGTCCTTAATTCTTTTCTAGGAATATGTGCATCGTGTTTTAAGCGACATTCCAAAATCCATTCTGGGTTTTTAGCTAACATTCCACTTTCGATTCTGTTTTCAGCCACTCTAAGAGTGACACGTGGCACAGAATGCAGCCTAAATTGCTTCCACGTTAAGGGAATGCTCATCTCCCCTGCATTCCGGCAACGTTTCCCCTGCCGGAATGCAGGGGAGATGAGCATTCTCTTATACGAAATATACATTATTATGACGGAATGCAATTTGCAGAGTGGCTCTTCCATCAGAGTGGCTCTTATGCAACTTGCAGATTGCTAAAATTGGCACATTCAAACTCCAAACGAGACAATCCAATTTGTACCTTGCAGAAGGTAATGTGGATGTGGATGCTACTCATGTGTATCTTTCTCTCGGATTCAGTACATGAAAGTATATTCCTACAAGGTTATCATAGTTAAGGTGGCTGATGGGAATTTAGCAAAATCTAAAAGGAAGGGTTGTGTTACTTTTTCAAATTCAAACATCTCATACTTTCAGAATCCATATATTATTCTTCGACCAGTCGAGGGGTAGAATTAGAAGCTGCTGGGGCAGAAGAAGTTGTTAGAACAGAAGTAGGAGCAGAAGTTAATAGTGGAGTAAGATGAGGCTGAGAAGTAGTCCGAGAGCAATGGGCTATCTCTGTCTGGTCATATTTCTTGTTTTCCTTTCCTCATCAAATAATATTTGCAGTAACTGATGGAATGAGATATTGATCTTTGTCTTCAATTTGAAATAATCAACATACATAATCAACGTTACCTTTTCCATGGATCCTCCAGCACCAAAATACTTCTCTCTCAAGGTTTTGAGCTGCTCTAGGTAATTCTGCACAACTGATAATCTTGTAAACGAGAGTATTAAGCTTTCTTTGGATTAGGATTTGCTGCCCAGCTCCTGCCTGTATGCATGTCTGCTGTAAAAAATCATAAGTTGAGGTGAAGGTGGTGAAACTCCTAAGATCACTCGTGAATTGGTCTAAAACAATGCTTTTAGATGATTGAGAGCTTTAAAGTCTTGGTTCTTCCCAAATTCCTCAAGTTAAGATTCATTCCAATTCCAATGAAATAGTTCTCTCCATATAGAACAAGAACTGGTGATATTTCCAAGATCTCACGATGTTATCAATGCTCTGAGATACTACAAATAACAAAAAAGAACAAATGTATGAAGATTTGATCAGATAAAAAAAAAAAAGAGATCTGGTAAATGATTTAACAGCATCTCGGCCTCAACTAGTAGTGCAACGTATGTTAATCCAACATACATTGATATTCTAAGACAACATTGAGTCGCGATGTTAAATTTCACCAAATAACAAAGCATAAATAATAAATGAGGCACATGATACACATTCTTTCCATGAGCATTGCTGAAAGCTGCCTTTTAATTTTGTGCAGGGTTGGTGGAACAAATGCTTCCTCAAATCAATGGCGACATCATCAATGTTCTTGCTTCTGAGCTCTGTCATCTTGTATTGGTCAGCTCCTTGCATGCTCAGTTGAAGACCTTTGGGGACGACTCCATAACGACTTATTGCAATCTCATCTCTTTGGGTTGATTGAGGTAATGATATCCATGCTATTTACTAAATCCATCTGCACCAATTTGAATAATAATCCATTTTCGATTGCAGAAGTTCTCCTTATATATGGTATTGGACTGCTATCTAGGTCTTGATCAAGAGCATATTCTTTCTTAGTTTTACTAGAGACCCTTACACTCATGTATTATTCGAGGTAAATCATGTCTAACAACTACATTGGGAGCTTTATACATCACAGATGGACTTTCATTCATCCGGTCGATATATCTTCTTTTTACTTCAATGAGTAAAACATCTGCAATGTTGAAACCTGAGGCTGCTTTGTGAGGTGTATGCGAGTTGTGAAATAAATTTGGTACTTCCAATGATGAGAAACATTATGTTCAGGAAAGCTAAAGCAAAGATGTGAAATCATTTTTGTGAAGCATATAATGAAGAAAGAATGCAAAAGACAATCTTGATATGACAGAATCCAGTTCAGAATGGAAGATTACCTCTTTTGTTTTAGCTTGGTAACCAAATCTAGATCAAAAATAAGGGAAAAATACCAGATCACTAATTGTGATAAGTATTAATCACCACGTTGTAATCTTTTCGTATCTGCATGAGGCAATCTCATTGTCCCTATAGCAGGTCCCTAAGTTTGCTTTTTTTATATGGCATGTTGTGTACTATGGTGCATTGTGCATTTAATTGTTGTAAAGCTCTTTTCCTTTTTAGGGTATAACTTACTTTTGGTACCTCAGACTTGCTTTTGAACCTTGGTCAAACCAAAAGGCTACCACGATGGGCTGCGACTCTTCTCGTACTCTGAAATAATAATAGGCTTTCCAAGATTATGTTGGTTTGGCCAGGTGCCTGTGGCAAAAAATTAAGTCTTTCCCACAATGCCCTATTTATAGTGTGTGCATAGTTAAAGCGGGAAACGAAATTATGTGACAAGTGAGTTTTTTGGGTTGCCCAAAGGGCATACCCTAGGTGAGGAAGGGAGAATCTGGGTATATTTGGAGAATATCCTTGATACAGGGCCTAGATTGAAGCAGAAGTCAGAATAAACCCATGAGATGCCATTTTTATGGGTGGAGATAAGATTAAAAAAAAAAATTTGACACCCTTCCTCGCATTCTAAATTGGAACAGGCAGTCTATTCAATCGAACTAGTTGTTCAATCGGACAAGCAGTTTTATGTAAGGAAAGCTATGAAGAAATCTGGAATGGAGAAGAAGCTCAGATCATGAAGAAGCAGAGGGCATCTACTTGGAACCAGAGATATGGCAGCATATCGATCATGTTTCTCCTTGTTTGCAGCATTCAACGGAACTTCCATTACCAAGCACAGCCGCATTTCTTTCACAGTGAGATCTTGGAAAGGACTATAGAAAGTATTTGGCATGTGAGTGCTATGGCTTTGGAAAGTATGAGCAAATCATGCAAAAGGGGACTTCTAGAGGACGCTTTTGAGGTAATGGACCAGCGATTGGTGACTGCAGAAAATGCATATTACCTTGTGCAGGAGCAATTTGAGAAAAAACTTGGAGTCGGGCAGGAGAGTGCGTACTGCGTAGTTTTATTGGTAAAGTTGGACTGGATTCAATTGAAGTATTGGATAACTATCTTATTGTTTGCTTCTGCTAAATCTTTGTTTGAAGCAAATGAAATATTTGAAACCATTGTACATCCCACTAGCTATACGTGGAGTGCAATTATTTGTGCTCATGCTGAACAAGTTCACCTTGCCATTGAGTTATATACAAAGATGCAACAGTTAGGAACACAGAATAATAAATTCCATGACTTTTGTTGTGTCCATACAATATTGTGTTGGGCATCTTAACCTTGCTCAGCAAGCATTGAGCATTAATCCGACTGACCCATCATCGTCATTCGCAGTTGGATATGTCTTATCTGTGTGCCTTTGATGTCTAGAAGGATAATTGTGTTGATAAATAATATCACTGTAGCTTCTCTTTCGAGACCATTCTCAGGTGGTTATTGAACACACAAATCAATGGATCAATGTATGAGCAGACCACAATTAAAAACAATATCCTGGTACCTATTCCATTAGAAAAATAAGGATGATTTAGATATGCAGCAGAAGTAGGCAAAATCGACTTGTTCTTTGGGACAACTCCTTTCCAAAGTAGATGCACTCGGTACTGTTGAGTCAAATCCCAAAAGACATAATGTAAGGTGGTTGGGGGCAGGGCCCAACCAAGCAATGTAGTGTGGTGTGTGGTCACATGTCCAGTTGGAGTGGCGTGACATTAAAACTACTATCTATCTTTTACATAAGCATGGTCTCTGTTTATAAGTGATATGACTTCCAAAATGTTAGCTACCGGCTGATGATGGCATTAATTTCTTTATCATATCTGCTTCTTAATTCGTTCCTTGGCATATGTGCCTCCGTAGTTATTCCAGAAGTAGCACCAACGTCTTCAGAACATTTACATTACATGTTTTCATCCATTTTGGTAGACTTAGTACAAACGATGGAAAAGAGTACAAGTTGCAATTCGAAAGTCCAAAGAAATGTGCTCAACCAGGATCAAATTTCAAGTCTTTCATGTGCGCTCAAATAATAGAACTTGGTGATGTAATGAATGGCATATATATGTCGACATCTTGAAATTGTATGGTAAGTTTGATAGGTGTTTGATTCTCTCAAATTGTTTTGAGATCAAACTTTCTAATCTTTAGTCACTATTGATGTGCAGTGCAATACCAGCAATGCCTTTCTCCTGTTGGGCTCCTCTAAATTCTTCTTTGGGTGAGCTAGATCTTCTTGTTGTGGCCTCCATTGGTTAATATCATGTTCCAAATTTGAAACCTTAGAAACAAGAGGAATTACAACATTATTCATCCTGCCACTAGTACACAACTTATGTAGAAGACTTGTGGGAAGCCATCTTGGATAGCCTCATCCATGCCTTTCTTCATTTTGGCTTTACTTACAGCTACAAAGGAGCAGCATCAAAATTATCTTTGGCAGAAGTGCATAGAGATAAACATGGTAAGTGAATTTTGATGTTCCTATATAAAGCCTTTAAATAGAAAAGTATTGAAGATGCCATGCAACAATGTGAATTGGTAATCTGCAGGGGTAAATGATAGTTGTCCCATATGTATTTTGCACTATGGTGTTTGCATTGCACACGATAGCTTCTTCATGAGCACAACTCTCAGTTATGCTTGTTCAGGAAACAAAGCTAATCTGGCCTCTAGTGTTTCATCTGCAAATCTCACAATTATTCTTATTTGTTATAGGCACTAGCCTACATGGGAGATGGGTTATTGGAAAGGATAAGGGCATGTTGGGAGACCTTCCTTAACCCCCTCCCTCCCCCCCCC
>JAANSK020272647.1:0-11526 GCA_011763485.2 Isoetes engelmannii
AAATGACATATGTTCGTATAGGTGTAAGACATCCAGTCGTTCCTTAAAAATAGACTTTAAATATGCTCCCAATCTAGATGATTAAATAGCTTTGAATGATGTGCAGTTTGCAAATAACAGTGCATTGGCAGAAAAAGATCAACATCAACAGTTAGTTAGTAAACCTGTTAGTGATCTTGATGATCCTTTCTTTGATACAGTTTCTCTCGATGAAATTACTGGTGATAATCCGCGTGTCAGGAGGGCTTTCAATTTGAGTCTTGATGTTGGCACAACTAACATTTCTGGTGGCACTTTTCACAATTGTATAATCCTTCCTGGTGGTGGTAATCTGAATATTGTAGAGATTGTGAAGCGGATCAGCGGAAATGATTGTGGAAGTTGAACTTTGGGGAACTGATATAAGTCTGGAAGTGATAGAACTGAAGAACTGCAAGTGATTGAACTGGTTTCAGTACTTTCATTGTATCTTTTTTCATCTGAATAGCAAACTCGGAAATGTTACTGTGGTAAATTTGTGTACTTGCTAAATCTGAGCAAATGTGCTAAATCTGCTAAATCTGTGGTAAATTTTTGTAACTGTTAAATGTTACTCGACATTCTGGTAGTTTTTACTCTACGGAAAATATTCTAGGTTTTTTACTCTACATTCAGGATTTTCTTACTAGACATTCTACGCAGTTGAAATTGACACTAAGAAAAATGTTTGAGCCCATGACAATTTAAGTGACTTTCCCGAATAGAAACACTGCCACGTGTAAGCTCCCTATTCGATATGGGAGCAGAAATACACGTAACCTGCCTTTACAGATGCCTTCATTTCGGTCAAACATGATACATGATAAATGGCGATGCCATTTATGATTTAATAGGTCGTTTGTTATGTGGAACCATTTATGATTTAATAGGTCATTTGTTATGTGGGAGACCATTCTTGTCATGGAAATGGGAGCTGGCTACCTCAAATAGCCAGGGGTACCATTCCAAGACAAGAATGCTTGACTTGCTTCTGCTCCACGATGTGAAGGAAAGAATCGACGAAGAAGACACCAGATGCAGGTAACTCCAAGAATAAAGAGCATATTTCAATTTTTGATTAGAACAGTGCACATGTGGCAATCAACATTTGGATAATATTCAAGAATGCTGATCCATTTTCCTTGACTTATATAATTGACTTATATAATGGCACACCCATCTAGGATTTGGGACCCAGGAATATAACAACATAGTACCCGATATTTTGTCATGTTACCAATGTTAAAACATAGTACCCGATTTGTCGTGTTATGGATGTTGAAAAAGCAGCAAGCTTTTAGGATACCTGACATTTTTCTTGTTTCTGCAATCAAAAGGATTAATAACGCTGCAAATGCTACATTAGTAGCAAAGTTTTCTAGAATTTATGGAAGTGCACAGTACTCAAATGCTCGTATGTTTAATTAAAACCCTTTTTTTTTTTACTTTTTTGGCATCCATGCTATAATGGTTCAAATTAAAGAGCACAACATCATGCTAAAGGCTCTTTAACCATTTTCATGCCTTCAAAACAAGGCAAGCAACCGCTACACATGCTTGGAATTATGAAGCTTCCAAGATGCATCAAAAATATGATTTCAATACGCATCTGAACTTTAAAATGCCTGTCCTTTCAGGTTTGAAGGCTTCAATGGAGTGTAAACAAGAGCACCCATCTCTGAAAATGGTCCTCAACAGAAACAAAAACTGTCCACCAGAAAAACTGAACAGAACGCTCCATTGAATGCCACAAAAAGTAGAAAGCTTCCAACTGATGATTTCAAGCTTAACCAAAACCAAAAAGAAATCTGTCATGTTCAGAAACTCCAGTAGTAGAAATGCTCAAAAACTACAAAAACCCTCTTCTCAATTGCATATTCCTGCAATTTTTGTCGCTAAATCACTCCGCGTTCTCCTGACATTGACTATGGACATGTATAAACAATGTGTGATCCTTCTTTATAGACAAGTATTATGTATATATTACACAGCAAAGCCTCCACAGCCAATGTGAACTACCAGCAAGGCCCTCATGCCACAGCAGGGGCATCAAATGCCAAAGAAACAGACAAGGCAGAAACCTTTTTGGGTCTTCCTCCAAAACGAAAAGGAGGAAATTGTACCTTGTCATCTGAGACAACCTTGTGTTGTTTAGCCAAGGTAGACAAGCCAGCTTCAATTAAAACTGCTGCAAGGCCCTGCACTTTAGCACTCCTGGATCTATCCTTTGGCTCTACCTGAGGAGGTTGCCAGTCCGTGGTAAGTGCAGTTATTTCATCACGCCCTGTTCTCATTCTACTCACAATCTGTTGGGCAGGGGCAACTACATGGTTACTATCTTGATCCAATTGGCACAAGCCATTCTCATTCCCTTGGGGATCCTTTGATGCAGCAATCCGAGCTTCTGATTTCATGTATTGCAATTCCAGTTCACTTGTGAACCTTGCGTCCAATCCAGGACCACGCATTGCAGGTTGAACAAGCTCTGCCTCTTTGTGGGGATGTGCTGCATCATTTGTGGTCCTCTTGTAAGGAGCAAACCACTTGGCCCTCATATATTCTGGCTTTCTCCATGGTGGCAGATGCATGCCCCTTTCCTTTAAGGATCTTCTGACAGCATCAGACATCACATTCACTATCTGCTGCAACCGATCTTCTTTGCCTACAAAAATTTGGGGCACTTCTTGTAAAATCGCAGCATACTGATCTGTAGGTCGGGCAACTTCAAACTGGCCTCGAAAATCTACATCCACAATCAGGCGATTTACATTGCCATCATTGACATCAAGCAGGATGTCCATGTATTCATAATCCCCTGCATATTCATAGTTTTGATCAATCTAAGATGTTCACCATCAAAGAATACAAAACGAAAGGCAAAAGATTTGAACAGCTTAAACTGCTTGCCAACAAGCCTAAAAGAAAATGCCTATTCTTCAACGGAATAGAACCTATGAAAGAGAAGTTTGTATACTAAAGCAAAAACCCTGATTATACCCAAAAAGCAAAGAAATTCAAAAAAACTTCAGGCCAAAAGATGAAACATCGACACTTTCCAATTAGATATTGAATACTAGATTAGAGATACTAACTGCAAGAAAAAAAATTGCGAAGCAACAGCAGAAACTAACCTCCAGGAAGGCCTCCGGCATGATCCCATCTTGACTTGCATATGGCGGCATTATAACCCAAAGCTCGAAGATGCTTCAATGTGGCTCTTTTCAAGCATCCACTTGTGCAGTCGGCACCGGCATTCTTGCAAACCTGATCGGCTCGAGTATTCACAAAATTGAACATATTCACAACATCTGCCAGAACACGCCTTTCCGCATCATCGTCACAAGCTGCAAAGCCCTACATAACCAGCATCATACATTATAACCAGATCATCCTCACTTTGTCTAAACAGAGCTTTACTAAATTAGATCGTCCCCATTTTGCTTTCTACAAAATGTCCTAAATCCATACCTGCAAAATCTCCAAAAGCTCGCCACCAAGGCTGCTGCAATGGTCCTCTGTTTCCAAGTCGCCAAAGCTTGGCTTGGAAGGCATATCTCGCTTTCTAGGAACAGATATGGATTTGCTAACTTCGGCATCATCTTCCATGAAATCATTCACCATTGCCGCTAATGAGCTTGGCTCATGTTCGCTTCCGCTGCTAAAATAATGGTTCCTTTCTGCTTTCATCTCGTCTCTAAGCAGCCGTGCTTTCAGTATTTCTAAAAACCTCGGATCCTTTCCGTCTTCGGCATTCATCCCATGCCCAGAAGGTTGGATTTGAGCCGGATATCGGAGTTGCGGGTTTGCATATGCCCTACCGGCTGCCCTTGTTTGCATAAGTGGAAGAATCGGATTTGCTTCTTCCCGAACTCGATCAAATTTGGACATGGTTATGCCCTTTGCATCCCCTGCCCTGTTTCCTCTGCCGGATGAAATGGCTTGGTATGCTAAAATCCCTGGCATGATTCAGCTGCTGAAAAAATAAGGTATACAAGAAATTCGGGCAAAAGAACTAATATTATCGAAGAAAGAATCAAAATCCTTGATGATCAAGCAAAAATATGAAGATCAAGTAGTCTGTGCAAGCCGCATTCAAGCAGATAAGAAAGGAATATCCAGGAAGAAGGGCACGAAACAGAGAGGTATCAATATGATTTGATGGCCTTAATCAAGAATTTGAAGCATCTTGAAGCAGGGCAAATCGGAATTTGCTTGGAGGAGTTGTTTTGAAACGGCAAGGCAAAGCCCTAGATCATCGGCATAGAAACAAAAAATCTAAAGCATGTCCAGAAAACCGGATCAAAATTTCCTACAAAGAGGTCTGGCTAGAGAAAAGATCCATCGACGAGATGAATGCGGAGAATGGGCTTTGATTGGTACTTTTGATCCAAGAAAAAAACCGGGGATCATTAACCCATTCAGAGCATTGAATCTGAAGAATGAAGGCAAGCAGATCAAATCTGCGGTAAGGTCCGATCATGCCCAAAGCGCACCTATTTCTACAGATTGATCGCCTCTTTGCCGAGGAAGCTTCAAGCAAATTCTCACACAAAAATACTCTAAAATACTGGGGTGTGAAGAACACATCTATACAATACGGCAGGACTACACCTACGAATACGTAGGGTGAGAGGTACAAACGGAAAATAGGATAAAATGGAGGAGGGTTTCCTATTTGGTGTATTCTAATACGTGGCGAATATTCGCATTAGATGCGAAGGACAATATTTCGCAGACGAAGACACGTTAAGATAACGTTATTATCACGCCATGTCAGGGGCATGAAACCTAACTCTGCCAGCATGGAATTAGAATATGACAAGATTTTGCGGAATATGTTGAAGAATATTCGGCCAGGTCAGCGTTATCCGATCTTAGTGGCGGCAGCACGTGCGGCAAAAACGCGGCGAGGCGAGACTGTGATGAGTATGCACGTGGCAGCAAAATCGGCGGCTGCGATAAGTCTATTTTCTAATTTTCCGGCAGCCGTCCGGCAAGTTTTTTTCTTCTGTTTATGTCGAGGTAGTATCGACATCCTGTTTCTTGCATGTCGGCATCCCTGACATAGTGACGTGTACTAAAGATCGAGTTATTTGGAGTTGGACCGACTTTTTAGAGGCCGTTACACCTAACAGCCAATTTAAGTTGTAACTACCCTGATAATCGCTCTTGCTAATTTGTCTTCCCTGGTCTTCTTGGCTAAACATAGCAACGTTTACCCCATTTGGACTTCACGTGATTTCCTTCAAAGCCCTAAAAAGAAAATGAGAGTCTCACGTGATGTGTGCACGTGCGGCCACGGTATGTGTTTTTATCTCCTTGTATCAACCTCATGTCCTTGAAGATGGAAAAAAAAAACCAAATGTTCTTCTTGAGAGTGTTTATATCTAGTGCTAATTTCTACTCCTAAATGGTGATGCTTCTTGCATGAAGCACCAAAATCGCCTACTATTTTTGTAGACAGTCTAAAATTTCAAGTTTTGGATCAGAAAATTGTATTGTCCTTATAGAAAGGAAGAAAGAAATACCTCAAAAGCTTTTGGAAAATTTCCTGCCATGCACTAGCTCAACCGGAAATCTTCAGTTTTCAATCAGAAAAGTCTTCTTTACCCTGGAATTCTCCCAACGCTGATATACAATGCCTCTGCTCTTTCTTTTATGGATATATATATATAGTGCCTCGATCTTGATCTGCCCTTAGTCTTTCTAGATGGGACTCACCCCTCAATGCTTGTCATTGTCCCCTCGGTCCGCCTTAACCCTAGTAATACCTCTCTCCATTCTTATCGCGAATATATGAGACCAGGAATATTTCGTAACTGGACATGTAGTCCCAAATCCCAACTACTTTTGATCATGGGTTTTGCCTGTTTCAATGCTATGAGCTCACTGAAAAGTCCAATGTCCCCATTTCTAATAACACCTCGGACAATTACGTATGCCCATTGTGTACCAGTTTCTGTTTAAATATCTCTAGGGGTCTCATATTTTATTCACTCCAAATATATCTTAATCATCTCTTCACCCTCCCAATATGACAAACAACTACTGGGTAGGTATTTTGCTTCTTCTGAGAAGACAAATAACTACATAGTCGTTTTACAAAAGAAGCAATGGCCTCATATGAGCTCACGGTGTATATTTGAAACTCTTTGTGAATCCACATGCAGGTTCAGGGTATTGGGAGACTAATTCTAAGGACCAATTTGCTTTAACGTTGAAACTTGGAACTGCTATATCTTGATTAACTACATGAAGAGGTGTAGCAATCATGGCGATTTAAGCATCTCCATGATCTGCTTTTGGAAACTGATCAATTTGCTTTAATGTTGAAACTTGAACTGCTAGACCTTGATTAGCCACATGAAGAGGTGTTGTAATCATAGCGATCTATTTAAGCATCTCGATGATCTTCTACTTTTGGTAATTGATCAACATTAGTCAACATATGCATTACTATACAAATGACGTGAGGATTGTAACGTGTGCCTAATTAAGGTCCTATTGCACGCTTATTCTTCGATCGATGTTGGGGGCAGCTCTTCAGGATGACTTGTAGCATCAAAATATTAATCTATGGCTTATGAAAACATGGAATTCAACTTTTAAGAGCTAACAATGGGGATGGACTTTTTTGTAACTCGTGCAACGATGATGAACTCTGTATTAAGGAAATACTAAAATATGTTAGGATATGATTTCCTAAGGACATTGTGATCGTACACTATTCTTTGACTACAACTTCTCAATATTCTATTCCTCAATTGGGTATGGCTATACGCTACCCTCTTATATATTATTGTTTCATGAAAATAAATCTTTTGACACAAACCCCACAATGGGTTTCATGATTTTAAAGAATAGAAAGAAGATGCCTTTGTATCTTGTATCTGATAAAGAAGAAACTAAAAATCTCAAGGATTGAGGACGTTGTACTGACACTAACTTGACACTAACTGCTTGTGGAACTTGACACTAACTGCTTATGGTAATCGGATTAGCAAACATCAATCGTTAGGATTTAAACAGCATAAGCTTCTCAAGGTTTGGGCATTTGCACGTGTCTTAGCACGGAGTGGAGCTTATCCCTAAGCATAGAATATCACTGTTAAATAAGCTTTTTGTGTTCCCCAGGTGGCTTTTCTCAAGGAATTTGGAAGCAAGAGATTAGTCATGTGTCAATGCATAAAAAAATTGTGTTTCTTTTAAAGAAGCATATGACTTCTGATCTCTTAACTCAAAGATTCATATAGAGGTAGCTGAAGGATGACAGGCTTTCAAATAATAATTCAGAAGAAGCACAGATGGAAATGTATGCACATGGACACAATTCAAGATTCACATAGTTTAGATATCCCAGGAGTTAAAACTTAAGGAAAACATAAGGGGGTAAACATTTGATATACATCTAGCACATGTGTACATGGGTTGGCCGACGAAGTGTTACATACTACTGTACATCATCATGTGCATTACATTTATTTGAAGTGCAACTTGATGTTTTCATAGCCACTTGTTGCATGCCCTCATAGATGTGGTGTGAACAGTTGTATGGTTGAAAGTAGTAAAGCATACGTTTGGCATGAAGAAGCTTGTTTGGTAAAAAAGGAAGAAAAGTTATTCAATCTTGTTTCCTTTTCGAGAATGTAAGGGATGCAGTATGCATATTTAACGTGTTTTACTTGAGGTGTAGTGAAAGAAATGTTATCTTAACACAGAATCAATGGATAAGAGCAATTCACATGTAAAGCAAGAGCTGGCAAATTCACCGAGCAAGCAAGGATTATAAATGCCAAAGACTTAATTTGTCTAACCAAGAGCAAACAATGGGGTGTTGCAATTCTAGTGGCCATGCAAGGTATGATAGTTTAAGTGGAGAGTGAGATCCAAGGTGCACGAGCTTGGGAATGAAAGGATAATATAATACTGCCTTGAAGAAGGTGATTTCAGGAGAGATCAACATCCAGTGAAATAAACAAATATGCTCTTGCCACGATATTTCCGAGAAGATAGGAGGAAATCTCGGCCGTTGAGCACAAATCACAAACCCATCTCCAGGGTAATATTATCTATGAAGGAGGTGGTGTGGATTATAGTCTCAAACAAGATAAATGATGGAATTTTATTTTATTTTTAATATAATGGAAAAAGAAATGTTTAGAAATGTCTAGAAATATGGAGAAAATAATAAAAAAAAAAGAGGGAATGAGGAAGGTGTGGGCAATGACACATTCCAACAAAGGGGCAGAGAGATATGCTTAAAAGGATATGGGAAAACAGAGGAAATCTCACACAAGACTCAAGTACACTAGGGGGCAGGCCTAGTGGGCCCCCAAAGGAAACATTATAATTCATACCAACCGCAAAGAAAGACGTCAGCCCTGCAGAATACCTGTAATCCATGGATTTTAAACAATGTCATTTTTAAGGCTATTCAAATATGTCACTTTGAAAGGACTAGTTCTGAATCTGCACCCCCTATCTGCCCACAATCATTCACCTTCTGACCCCTTGTCAGTCTTCCCTTTTTCAAACCCTTCACACTAAACGATTTATACGGTCCCATACACCGTATAGTCTATTGCCATAAATACCCACGCCCTTTCTTTTTCCTCCCGCCGGATAACTAAACTAGTTTGCCGGGCCCCGGAACTTAACGAGCTCTATCTATACGGCTACGGTTTGCCATACGCCCATTATACACAATCGTATTCTTGCCGGTTAAATAATCGGCGGCCAAACATGCGGTACATTGCACCTGGTCATTTGCTCAGTTTTTTGGTCGCATTCAATGTACCTTAACAAACTGGCCCTAAATTTTATAGCTAAGATTAAATCAAATCTCAGCCGTTGGTTGCAGTGATGTTAACCCAGTAACACACTCTTGAGGGCCCCTAAACACCTAGTTTATTATGTCAAATGGCCATAAACACCTAGTTTGTTATGAAATCACCATAAAACCACTATAATTCCTCCATAAAATTCACGGGCCCGACCTAGTTTGTTAAGGAGGATAACACCTTAGAACTCGGGTGTTTATGCCCTATTATAACAGTCGAGGGCGAAGGCCCGAGAACTTAATGAGCTCTATACGGCTACGGTTTGCCATATGCCCATTATACACCATCGAATTCTTGCCGGTTAAATAATCGGCGGCCAAACATGCGGTACATCGCACCTGGTCATTTGTTCAGTTTTCTAGTCGCATTCAATGTACCATAATGTACCTGAAAGATTATGTTCGTCATATCCATTCACTCATCTTTTCACATGTTATCCAGTCAGCATTTTGCTGCCAATTTGGGCCTATGCTCGAGGTGGCATATTAGGATTGGAAACCTTAAGTTGTTTGTGTAAGATTTTTGTTTTTTCTCCAGTCAGCACTTTGCTCCCAATTTGGGCCTATGCTCCACGTGGCATATCAAGATTGGATAGCTTAAGTTGCTTGTGTAAGACTTTTGTTTTTTCTCCTATACCAACTGTTTTATTCTTTTATGTTTGAACCATTAGCAATATGCTTCCTTCCTTGCCCTTTCTTTGCACTCAATGTTCTTTGTAACTTACTCTTACTCTGGTATATTATGCTAATCCTCATGTTTTTGTATCTTTGTTCGATCGACGACGACAACATCTGAATCTCTTGTTTTGTAGTATCACATGATAACCCTTTCTGCGCGTAGTGTCCATGCTTTTGCAAACGGATTTGAGTACACTGAAAGGGATCTCCAGTGCAGATGTGGACATTCTTCTTTAAACAATTGATCAAATGTTACGGCTCTAAGAACAAAACAAACTAATGACCAACTTGCTCAACTTGGTTTTTTTATTATTTACATTTTTTTATTGAAATAGGTACAACTGAGCAAGAAAAGTGACGGAATACCAACCTACTAACATAAGATATCGCCATTTTTCACCAACTCATTTTGTAGTCCAAATCGAGCTCATCAAATTTAGTTTTCTTATTTTTTTATTTTTCTTTTTCTTTTTTTTTTTGCTTTTTTTCCCTTTAATAGTTTACTTTAATGATTGAAACAGATTTTTGATATTATAGTGCGAGAATATTGTAGGTGAGTGCCAAAATCAACAACTTATTTTGCCAAAATAGACATCTTAGAATTTTTTTCCACTCTTTCTTTCTTTTTTCTTTTCCCCCACACTCGTATTATAGTGCATCGAAATGTTTCATTTTTGCTCTTCTCTTTTGCTTCTACTTTCTATATCCTTTATGATGTATGGTTATTATGACATGAAGTGATTTGTAAGAATATTGACAATAGAAACAAAAAAGGTACACGTGAATTCTAGGTCATTAAACGCCATTAGAATGGGACAAGGTTGTAATTGTGGTATATTTTGTAGGTGAAAAAAGCAAATTATGCTGTGTTCTTAAATATGCCATTAGCTAGACTGGAGATGAATGTGATAAAAGGTAAGAAAGGTTGAAGTTTATATTCTAACGATGTATAGATTTGTGAATGCAGCCATGGTTAACATTCACGGTTAGAAATGCGATTCTCGACAGGAAAATCTGCCACACGGCAGCAAGGGATTGCTCCAAAATCAGGAACAATGACCCCATTTGCTTGAGGTCAAAATGAAGCATAGATGGACTTGTTGGTCTCGAGTGGTCATAAAATGCTCTTCTTCTTACTGTATAGGAAACACTCTTCCTAATCCTATACTTTACTCTAAGCCCGGTCCTATGTCAAACCCTAAGCTACTAGGTACTAGCTATATTATCATGCATACAAATACTTATGCTAATATATAAGCGTGAAAAGTAGTGTTGAGAATTTGAGGGATATAGAGTTACGTGAATGATATTGGTGTGTAAGATTAATTGGATGAGAATATGATAATTTAAGCTGCAATTGCGTATAGTGGAATGGTCATTGTTCTGGAATGCCATAATAATTCAATATCTTTGTGTCAAGTAGTTGCTCTTTCTACCAAATTTTGACTTGGAGGTAGTTATGCACTCTGAAGGACTAGGTTTATATCCATTTATCTCCATAAGACAATGCTTGCTTCTTGACTGTTTGGTCCACTGATCCAATTTCCAAGCTAGGGGATGATTTTGGTGTGCTTACCAATGCTATTTTGTTCAGCCAATCAACCAAGAATGATGTGCATGCAGACATGATGTGATTTTGACCTTGATGTGCGTATAGAACTTTATTGATGGGTTTTGTAATACTCCCATATTATCGGACCACTATATCAACCATGTATACTAATCCCTGTCTCATTATCATCATTGGTCACTTTTATACATACTTCATTTTTTTTTATTTTATTTTTTTTTGTTTTGAAGGAACTATTGAAATTTTTGTATTGATCAGATTGGAAGAATTACAATACAAAGATCCCCCACGTGGATCAGATGTAATTTAAGCACAATGGATCCCACACGGATCTGAATCATATCAGCAGTTATAGTACTCCTGAGGATCTCTCAACCTCTTCTTCTATGAAACTAGTACTACAGTATGAACATCTTCTTAG
>JAANSK020272658.1:0-11524 GCA_011763485.2 Isoetes engelmannii
TGCAGAGAAAATGCTTAAAAGCAGATATCTATCGTTTTGGTTTGAAAAAGGTGCTTTATCAGACTTTAGTACAATCAATGGTACTATATGGATGCGAGGTATGGGGGCCCTGGGTTATCCCTAGAGTTGTGGCAAAAAATAGAAAGAATTCAGAAAAAATTCTTGCATACTGAGCTTGGGGTAAAAATGCAAACCCCTTATGAAATGTTGCTTGCAGAATGTGACATGCTACACTTGGAATGTGAGGCTTTGTGTCGTTGCTTGGCATACCTGTGCAAAATAGGGGAAATGAAGGAGGACAGTTACCCAAGGCTTGCTTTAGAAGGCACATTTGATAGAGGCTGGTATGCGGATGGGCTAATTTGGTTGCGCAAGTGGGGAATTCGTATTGAGGATCCTGCTTAAAATAAAGATAGAATCCGTGAATGGGTCAAGGGAGTTGTAAAAGAAAGAATTTGGCATAGCCCTGCGGTGAAGATGCTTCATTACAGACAGGTGATGAATCCCTCATTACAGGGTATGGATACCTAAATGAGAATATATCTATGAAGAAAAGGCACACAATATGCAGAATGCGATTAAGTGCGCATCATCTGGAGGTGGAAGTGGGGAGGTGGTATAACATACCGCGTGAATTTAGAACATGTAGAGCCTGTGGAGCGGATGAGATAGAAGATGAGGAGCATGCTATTCTCTTTTGCCCAGCATACCAAACACTAAGGGAACAATTTAACATACCACTACTCCATCAACCAGATTAATACAAGTATGGGAGGCCTCAGGTCTGGCACAGGGCGGGATTCTAGAATCCTATAGTCTCAGGAGCACTGCCATCATGGTTCTCTCCTTGGGACCTAATCAAATCTGCTAGAGCAGCCTAAAGTGTCTTTGAACAGTACTGCATAGAGATATTCATTTGAGAAACAGGAGGAGCATCCTCAAAGATAGAAGCAACATCAACCCGCGGCCTAAAACAAACAAGAATTTCTTCATTTTCCCTTGAGAAGATGAACATTTGCCCAAATTCAGCATTTACAAAAGGGAAGAGTATTTACTCGTGCGAATGGAGAAGCCGTGGACTGATCCCTCCTCTCTCCAACTGTGCAATGAAGTAGACAATATAGGTCACATACAAAAGGCCTACTTTCAAATAGTTGAATCTGGTTCACAGTCCCATTGTACGGTTGCCTTCTTGAGCCGCAAGTTCAGAACTGATTTAAAAGAGGGCTGCAACAGATTTGAAGTGTCACTACTCTGTGCTTTATCTGTAATATATAACCTCAGACTAGTTGATGCATGGTAGGCTCCGAGGACTTTTCGAAAGCACTGCAGACTATGACATTCATTGTGAAGCAAAGTTTTTTTTGCAGAAGAATTATAGAGCATGTCCTCATGCAGAATGCAAGTATATGCAGAGTCTTTGCACCTTTAACAATACTGGAAATTACTTCATGTTATGCACTAGATGCAATGCTATGCTATATTTTTGCCTACAGATGCACCTGAGCTAAAATAGCGGGCCATGACATATTAAGAACGTGAGGATAAACCCCATCAGATTGTTGCGGCAGACAGCTCTATAAACTTGCATAAGCATTGAAAAATGATAGAAGGCATACCAGGGTTGCTAGTTCTCATCCGGACGGAGAAGCTGAGGAAAAAGGAGCTGTTCTTTTGGTAACTCAGGCATTTCATTATTATCAACCCGCCTGCAGTGGGGAACACCGATGCAGTAGGACATGCAATGAAACATGCAACCCTAGGTCATATCGTATCACAAGCAAGGCTTGCCCCATACAACATATTCTTCCATGCCTATTCCGGGCTTGCATCACTTCGGTGGGGCGCTTTGCATCAACCTCTGGCTCCTATAGTAGCTTTTAGAAGTTTAAACATATGCTTCGCTGCAAATTATGAGGCTCCTCTCTTTCTCTTTCTATTGTTGCAATTAACATCTTCTTGCTATTGGCATTGCTCAACTTATTTTGCCTTTTATCTGTCCCCAATGTTTCATCCCAAGTATAGCGGATCTTCTGAGTGGACCATCTGCTATAATATTCAAGAATTATTTCAGCATGACCAGCTCATTGAGCATGGCCTGATAACATGGAACATTGAGTAGCAATATTTAGATCAAAGTCATGGCAATACTTTCAGTCTTACCTCGTCTTACCTCCAATAAGATAGAGTGTCAAGGGCTTAAAAGCTTGAAATCTTGCATCTTTCATGAAATAATGAGAGCTATTTTGCATCTATTTTTGCAGTGACTAAACCCCTTCTAAGTTATAAATTTTTCTTCCTAACCACTTTTTGAGCGTCCTTTCACCTTGCAATGCTCCGAACGACACTGGCACAAAAATTCTCAAAACAACAAAACATATAAAGAAGTATTTGACAGAAAGGATATACAGCTTTGAAGGACATCTGTAGACATACAAACTTCAGGATTTGGTCTTCACAAAGAAGCGAAAGAATGTAGTTGGTAACCGATTTGGGCAGTTGAATAGCTGCCATATACGCAATTGTGCTTCTTTCTGCAAAATAGAGAAACACCAAAACTTGGTATTCAGAAACAAGACTGTTGTTCCAAAACTCCAAAGAGCTTGCGTTAACAGCTCGGCATGCCACAAAAAAGGTTTAGCACCAGCTGCGGCTTGCTCACGGATCTCTTCGCCGTTCAAGCAGCCCATTGTGGGCCCTTCCCCCGCCAGGCCTCTAAGCATAGGGATTTTTGGTCAAAGACAAGAGACATCGATAATCTCTGTTCACGTGCTGACGTGGCAATACATGTGGACATGCTAGAATTGCAGGAATCACGACACTTCGGGTTAGGCAAGCCGGCTAAAAAAAAGTCTATCTTTGTTCATTGCAATCATTGACATTGTCAATTTTTTGTTACGTTGGTCTCCCCTCTTCCAATATAAGCTTAGATTATATTCTACACCAACACACTAGGCACTTATGAGTTCTGATGCTTGGGATTGTTAGATGCCATGCTCAACAACCCTATATCTCAACATAATAATTTGTTGCTAAGCACGACAATTAGTACCCACAATTAAGGTAACTAATTAGCAATATGCATTTCTATCGTGAAGCTATTAATGTATATGAGACATGGATTTTGCATTCCCAGCCAACTTTCACTCTTCCGTCCACAAATTGCTTCATGCTCCAGCTTGACAATTGTTGCTCCAGCATGACAATCATTGCAAGGTGGGTATTCTACCAAAATTGAACTAAGTTGGATGCCTGGCTTTTTTATACATCCGACCTCCAATATTAAAAACCAATACAAAATATTCAGAATAAACCAAAGTTAATGCATCTTATCTTATCTAATTTGTAATAGAGAAGGTCATTCAATTAACACTCCTATATTTATTATCCATTCCTCTATTTATAAATGAAAAGTGAAAATAATTGGAATCCACAAGAGACCTAGAAGCAGAAAAGCAACAAGGGGTAATATCAGCTACAAATGCAAGGAATCAAGTTCAATTCTCAGAGTAGAACCGTATTTATGCCCGGCAACGCAGGCACCCATTACTAGTACTTCTATTAACCATTAATTGTTGGAGGAATTAGAGTGGGGGAGTAATTACTCGTAAATGGTCATTTCTAACAATCACTAATTGTTGGAGGCAACCATATTGTGGTGCAACCATGTTTAGAACTAGCTCTCCCCTTAGGCTGGGTTCACATGCCGTTATGCCACCTTACCCTCCTCCTTGGGTTTTAGGCCTAAAACAACCTTTAACGCCCTAGGGTGTTATGGCGAAGGCCCATAACACCCTAGGGATAACACTCATAAAACCCTCGGAGGAGGGTGTTAAGGGTGATAACGCCCTGGCCCTCGGGCGTTAATGGGAATAACATTCTCGGGCGTTATGGCCATGACCAAAATGGCTCGTGCGCACGCCCTCGCCATTTTGGCTATGGCCATAACGCCCTTGAATGCTATTCCCATAACGCCATCTGGCTAGGGCATTATCTACCCTATCACCATCATGTAAACGACCATCCTCAATTTGCACCGGGTATAACAAGGCCCTTATGCGATGATTGTTGCCTGTGAAACGGCTCCTGGTTTTTTCGTTTTCGGCTCTTAAGGGTATAACAGGGCCCCTCTCCGACAATTGTTGCATGTGAACAGGTTCTTGTGTCAGGACCTCAAATTTTAGACGGTTTAGGCGGTTTAGGATAAGGCACTGGTTTGGCGTTTCACGTGCTAAGAATAAGGTGCTAGAGAAATAAAGGGTGAGGATACCAAGAGGGATGAGGAGATTTGTTCATAGATTGGAAAAAGACAAGTATTTAATAAGCAAGGCGTATAAGCTATAATATACGCCGAGGGATATATATATATATACATTTAGTGCAAGAATAGACCATGGGCCATTAAAAGTTTTTGAAACGAACCAATGCCAAATTTAGAGGGGGCATATTGTCACGATCAACCATTGACGCGAAAAGATTTCCCACATTCATTATTTATAGCCAACCCCCCCGCATACGTGGCATCCACATCCAACGACCTCCCGCCGCCAAACCACGCCCAATCCCAGCCGTCCGATGCCCCCCAAACCGACGGCCAGATCCCCCGCGTCTCCAACGGCTCGATGTCCCTGGAGAGTACAGGCCGTAGGCCGCACGTGTGGAGCCTTTTTACCGTCCCGATTTACCAGGAGATGGCAGTAACTTAGCAAAAAGGATTCCATTGGGGAAATGTAATTTCATGGTTTTGCGACCTAGGTTGAAGGCGGCGATGGCTGTTTTCTTTTCTTGATTCGTCGGTCCTCGACCTTTGGAAGCTCTGGCTATGGCGGATTTATCTCCTGCGGCGCCGGATTTAGGCTCCCCAAGCCCCTCCCCGTCTTCTTTTTCGTCTCCTCAGCTTCCTGCCGAACCAAATTTTGCCTCCAGTAGCCCGTTCCAGGCTCAAAATCCTTCCCCCCCTTCGGATGGGCCTGTTTTCCGCCCTCCTTCCCCTCTTCTTAATTCTTGCTTGCCCAAAGACTCTGATGCTGCCCTTTTGATTGGCCTTCGCGAAGGTTCTTCCGGGTGGCGGATCGATTCTTGCTCCAAAAATTCTTCCTCCAATTTGACAGGAAATGATTTGCAGCCCGCTGATCCGAAACAAGAGCCCCCTGCTGCGAAATCTCTGCATATGTCTGCAGAAAAGACTCCTGATCGCAGCTTAGACAATGGCACCCAACAGGTCGACTTTTTGAAGCATGCAAGGCCCAGAATCGACTTGCAAGAGCCTCCGGAGATGGAGCCGGAGGCAGAAATGGATATTGATAATGCAGCAGGACATGCAAGTTCTGTGACAAACGAAAATCAACAGCCTGCGCACGTGAGCTTTTCTAAAGGTAGTCTTTCTTCCATTCCCGAAGGTTGTGCTTCCAATTCTGCTTCGGATTTGAACTCGCCAGAGTTGGAGGTAAAAGATGGACTGGAGAAATCTTCGCCGGAGAAGCCCAAGAGCGCAAATGGGTCGAAAAATTTGTTGTTCGAAATCAAGCGAGAATCTGTCTCAGGCTTACCTTTTGAGCCTTCTAAGACTGTGGGGGATAAGATTGAGAAAAGTTCCGCAACGGTAATACCATGGTTGCATTGCAAGGCGGAAGAGTTTGTGCCCAAGAAGCAGAAGGTTTCTCCCCATCATAGCTTACAGGAGAACCGTTACGAACAACACAGGAACTCCCCGTTTCAGCAATATGAACAGCCAGATAGCCGGAAGCATCAGCTACCCAAGCTCTCATCTGGGCGTCCAGAGCAACATATGGAATCTCGGAAGCATGATTCTGATTATTTTCAACAGCAAAAACATGCAGAAGGGCCCATATTGAATGCAGTTCCTCTCTCCCCTTTGCAGAAACTTGGTTCCTCTGTACTTCCTGTTGCTACTGTTTGCCATCCTCAGATCTATCCTTTGCCTCTTGCTACCCATGAAGAAGTAATTCGTAACCCCGAGTTGTTTAGAGATACCTTGATCAAATTTCATGCGTCACTGTGGGGAAAGTTTACGTGAGTGCATGCAAACCAATCTATACAATTACTGTTCATTTCTTACTGTTCACATCACTTTTCAGACATGTTTTTTATGTTTGCATGGTGTGCAGTATTCCAAGGATCGGGGGGAAACAGCTAGACCTTTATCTCCTTTATCGAAGTGTTACTGATCGTGGAGGATTGCAGCAGGTAGGATTTATACGCAGTTCTTTTGTTGGAATCTTGTCCATTTTTCCACATCTTGTTCAAAATACTTGTGCTTCTGGCTACCCATACAACGTGTGTGTTCCACATTTTTTTTGTTATGGGTTGTTGTTAGTGCCATGCAGCGAGCCTTATTAGACCTTACCGTCTTTCTGGAACCATGTTAGATGCATGCACACTATCTTGGACGAATAAATTTTAACATACAGCAAGGCATAGCTAATAAGAATCTACTGGTAGAAAACTCTCTGTAAATGCAAGCATGATACATGGAACGATGGGGTCAGAGCAAGGAAGTTGAGTTTTACCTCATATTTAAGAACATGGTTAAAGAAAAATATGTGCTTCCTAATTTACATGATTTGTGAGTAAGTTGTGTTGCTTTGCATCAGGTCATTGAAGATGGAAGGTGGTCAGAAATTGAGAAATTATTTAGTTTCTCTCCCTCTACTACGAAACGATCTCTTGTTTTACAGAAGTACTACATCAGTCTGCTGTACCACTATGAGCAAGCCTACTTTTTCAGAATCAAGGGACCACTAGTTTTTCCTCCTGGTAGCTGCTGTTCTGAATTTTTAGGTCCTGAACAGATTATTTTGTTCTGATCCTTCTTTATGCAATCAGCTTTGTTGCCAAGTCCTATACCCGAACGTTCAACTGAAGTTGCATGTGAACCTGAGGAACAGTTTTCAGGTGGAAAGCGGAAGGCAACGGATTCTCCAACCGGAGGTGTAAAGTCTTTGAAGGACTGTTAATTCTTTATATTATGCGCTACTTGGATAAAAAAATGATGGAGTGTTCTAATTTCTTAAATTGCTCTAGATTTTATTAGTAATGGATTGAGAAAGATTGATCTATGTTGACTTTAGCTCACTGGGTGGTATATGTTTAGGTTTAAAGGATCCAACACCAAGGAAACAGAGGATGGACGTCCCGTCTGTTGAAGGTTTAATGTTGTTCTTTAGCAAGTGTCTAAATTCTTGTTTCCTGTTGAACGAAGTGTGTCTGCTTAGCTATCCTTATTGTCAATGCAGAAGACCCTACTGCAGTTATAGGACATACTGTTACTGGTGCCATAGAAGAAAAAATTGAGCATGGTTACCTAGTTACAGTGATGCTTGGCAGTGAAAAGTTGAGGGGCATCTTATATAGTGTCCCTCCTGGCAGTGACGTGCCTCAGTTTGTTTCAGTGCCTGCTCTTGCAAGTGCAACTAGCACCTCACTTATGTATGCAGAACAGGAAGGAGGTTTGTCCATGAAAAGACCAAAGAGACCCAAATCATCACGAAAAGATCCAAATGCACCCAAGTACAACAGGAGTGCATATAACTTTTTCTTTGCTGAGCAGCATTCGAGATTGAGAGTGCTTCATCCAAATAAGGATAGAGGGATCAGCAGAATGATTGGGGACTTATGGAGCAATCTCACAGAGGAACAGAAGCTGGTAATAATTCTACATCAAGTAATATTCTCACTACTCTTTTGTCTGAAATGTTTGCTTTGCAGCCATATCAAGAGCGGGGAATGAAGGACAAAGAACGATACAAGAAAGAAATTCGTGAGTATAAAGAGAAGAAAATCCTGAACACTAACCAAAGTGTGGTTAAAGAAATCGAGCATCATAGTAGGGTCGAAACACATGGTAATCATCTCGATATCAACAAGACATATCAGCTGCCTGTGGAAAGTCAAGTTGTTCCACAAGTTTGTGAACGTAAAATGACAGCTGACCATGTTGGTAGCAGCAGACCAAATCAGACAGATACCGATGATTCTGACTCTGATGTTGATGGCAGTAACTCTGAATTCTATGTTTCTTTCAATAAGCCCAATACAGCCACGGTTCCTTTCAAGGTAAAACAACAAGAGGGGAGGACAGAAGGTATGGAGCCTTCTTTGTCTGTTTGCCAGTTAGGTGCTTATGGCTAGAATAGTTTATGGTACTCAGCCATTGTACAGTGTGATGTTGTGTTAACGCGCTTATTGCAAATCCTCTTCCAGTTTGTTTAACTTGAGAGGAAAACACAAGATTATCTTTTATTGAGTTCCTCGCAGGGTCATCTCTTTCTCTTAGTTGCAAGAGAGAAGCTGGGTGCTATTCTTGCTGACCTAGACCCGCTTGTAAAGTATCATGTAAAGGAAGAAAGAGACATGAATAGGATTATTTTTTTTTGCAGTTGGTTAATGTTCTTTAGTACTAGTTTTGATCATGAACTACGGGGAAGGCACTTAAAAAAGCCAAGAGCACTGACCATGCCATATCTCCATTATGAACGTGACCATCTATTTCTTTTTTATTAACATGAGCCTTTTGATCCCTCTTCCAGTTTTGTGCTTTTTTATCAGGGGTTCATCATGGAGCAGCTTGAAAACAGAAAGAGCATGGGACAGAAAGATCTTTGAAATCATTTAAGTTGCAGCTTTTTTCACAAATGTTAAGTTCATAGATCTATCCTAGTTTTAATTTGGCTTTGTTAACGTGTCAGCTTATGTTCATTTTTATTTTTGACCATCGATCTGGAGAATATTCTGAGAGTTATGCCAGATCAAAGTTTGATCAAAAACTTCCCTGCAACTTCCAACGGTGCAAAACATACCATTTGCACCATTGAACAGATATACTAAGAAATAAATCCAAGCAACTAATAATGGTGCAGAATTTATGATTTCAGCGTGAACAGAGCATGAGACCAATAGGCCATCTATGCCTCAACACAACCCTGGTTAAGATCAAAACCTAGCATTCCAAGATCCATAGAGGAGGGGCACTACCAATGCCGCATGTTGCATCATTGACATAATCAAAATTTTCTAAAATTTTTCGATGAAAACGATTAGGAGGGCATCTCTCAAGTATTAAGTCATATTTCCAAGTATTAGAAAGAATTAACTCAGTCTGCACACTTTTCTTTCAAGCATAGCGCGTCAATGATGGTGCAACCCTGCTCCATTGGTGGAGCAGATACATAATTGGATGTATCCTTGTAGTAGTATCAGTTTGGGGCAAGAACAGATGCATCAAGTAGCTTAAGATCTAAGCTTTCTTAGGAGCATCTATTTGTCTATTTTGTGATAGAAAAAACAAGGAAGAAAGAGTCTAGAACACAACTGCACCATTGATGGAACCTGATACGAATGGGCTCCTCTTATCTCAAACACGGTTAATCAAATCATCTCAAATCTCTGGAACTGGATCTTCTGGCACAACTTCACTACCCAACCGGACTCAGACTTGCGAACACTCCAAAGGATCTTTGGATCTTTTCAATTCTGAGAATCTGTCATCCAGCTAGATAGCCTGCCTCTCTGGGATTTATTCAGGAGTTTAAGAATGAAATAAATAAGTTTAACACAAGAATGGACATGCTCTCTAGCTTCCGCCTCCTTCACTCATCATTCTTCTACGATTAGACTGCTTATATATATTTTCTAGCCTTTTTGAAAAGGACCACCCTTAGTTAATTCAGGAATGTCTTTGGCTTAATTATGGATATCTTATAAATTCAACCCCTTCCTAGGCCTGTCCGACCATAATCGGCCCAGTTCGATCTGCCTTGCTGGGATTAGTTCATTTCTTCTCGTCTCAAGACTGATCGAACTCGATCATATGCCTTGCGAGAATAAGTTCATTCCTTCTCGTCTCAAGACTGATCGAACTCGATCATCTGCCTTGCGAGAATAACTTCTTTAAAGACCGATTGAACTCGATCGTCTGTCTTAAAGAATTCCATCCCTTCTCAAAGACCAATCGATGTCTTTAGAAGTAACAACCTTTTTCCCAAAGCTAGTCACCTGACCGCTGCCTTGAAAGGATTTCCTAGGCTGGTATACTTACCATTTGCCTATAAAACATCATTCTAAGAATCTGGCTTCTGTGATGCAGTCACAATTAGCTCCTTAATTACTTAATCTAGAGCAACATTTAAAACAAACTCTTTCTTTAACTCCAATCAAACTGAATCATGCTCAATCCATTCAGCACTCACAAGCACACACAACTTCCTTAGTTATTTATCTTACTCAGATAACCAGTCTGTACAACATAAACCAATCCTAAATTAAAGTTAAAACTTGTCAAAGGAAGGAATTGCATATTTTTCTGGGAACCACCTGCATCAGAGTTTCCAATAACATGGACAACATACTGGCTTACTGTCACAACTAAAAGAAGAACTCAAATAAGATTATCATGCAGGAATTTCCGTTAATTTAATGGAGCTTCAGAGTTCTACTACTAATTCATTAGCACAATGTAGTTTCCAAGTGCAGCATATTCACAGCTGAAGTCTATCTATTCCTTAAAAATCAAACTATTTTTGTTCCATTCTTTGCCATCAGCATTTTCCAATACACCATTTGATCACTCTATCAATTTAACTCTAGGTTTTCTAGATCTTTTCTTTTTACTACAAGAACTAATACTCTGCAATTTTTTTTTCCTTCTCTCTTCTAGTTTCCTTACCTGAAATGCCTAGCATAATGGCAGTAACTACTACGACATTCAATCATGGCATAAACAAAATCTAGAAACGATTTAAGGCTCTAACACATGATTATTAAACAAGATCTAACTTCCGCTCTGATACCAATTGGTACGAATGGGCTCCTCTTATCTGCAAAACTCTCAAACACGGTTAATCAAATCATCTCAAATCTCTGGAACTGGATCTTCTGGCACAACTTCACCACCCAACCGGACTCAGACTTGCGAACACTGCAAAGGATCTTTGGATCTTCTCGATTCTGAGAGTCTGTCATCCAGCTGGATAGCCTCTCTGGGATTTATTCAGGAGTTTAAGAATGAAGTAAATAAGCTTCACACAAGAATGGACATGCTCTCTAGCTTCCACCTCCTTCATTCTATCATTCTTCTACGATTAGACTGCTTATATAGATGTCCTAGCCTTTTTGAAAAGGACCACCGTTAGCTAATTGGAATGTCTTTGGCTTAATTATGGATATCTTACAAATTCGGCCCCCTCCCAGGCCTATCCGACCATATTCGGCCAAGTTCAGTTCATTCAGGATCCATTCTGGATCACTTCTGTTGATCCCGAATTGTTATACAGGTCGTTACTACTGTAGCGACCAACAATCGTCAACATTAAATTAATTTAAAGTCCAATTAATTTTCAAGGTTAAGCACAGTTTCATTAAAAATGGAAATTTCGTGATTCCATTTAAGCTCGAAAGTGTTTTTTCTTTTGTTTTTTGTATGTTTTTAGTGAAAAAAGCGCGCTATTTACACAAAAAATGAGAAAAAACACAGCTAAAACCGCTGCATTTAAATTGAAATACCGCG
>JAANSK020272669.1:0-11524 GCA_011763485.2 Isoetes engelmannii
GAAAGATAGGGAAAGAGAGCTTTCCTGGTTAGATGCACAAAAGGGAACGGAAGAGTGGAAACTAGCACTGGAAAAAACGCAGCCCAGTTTCTGAAGCGCTGATCCCTAGTGGCCCTCCAGCCTCTGGCAGTAGTCGTTTCACCAAGGAGAGCGGGGTCGGCGTTGCCTTCCCCTGCAACAGATCAAGAAACGGCGGCCGCCATCGCCGGCCCGTTATCGGCCCGATAGAAAAAATCCCGAGCTTAATATCTAGATTTGAGGGAGGGGAATTTCGCAAGTCGATCAATATGGAACTTACAGAGTCATTTTTCACTTGGCCTCAGATTTAAAAATAGAGAAGGCAATGTACAATGTAAGTGATGGAGGACAAGGAACAAGCAAAAGTTGTCTATATTGCAATCATGTAAGGAATCAAGCACTGGGAGGACGGCTTCAACGTTGTCCCTTAACCAAGCGAATCCTCCTGATAGACATAAGGTGGATACAATGTTCCATAGTATTTTTCCTGTTCCATTATAGAGAGTCTACATCTGCACTTTGCACGATTTTGTTAGAATCATTAACAAGATGATATTATTGAGCTTGCAGATTTGTGTAGAACATTTCAGACAAAAAAAAGTAGGAAAGAAGGAATTGAACGAGTTGAAAAGGTCATGTCAGAAGCAGGTTTGCATGGTGGCAATGTAAAATTAGAGCTTGATGAGAAAAATGCAGGAAGAACAAGTGTGCCCCGTAAATATGTTCCGTCCGTTTCATACCTTTAAAAACATACGAGTAAAAGAAAACTAAGACAGTAAACTTGATAAAGCAACAACAAGAACAAGAACAATAAGAATAATAATAGATGATGATGATGATGATGATGATGATGATGATGATGATGATGATGATGATTCATAAAGCCCTTAAGGGCAAGAAGCAGCAATTACAGAAGATGTTTCCAAAAAGGAAAAGCTATACAATAGAGATAACCTTTAACAACAAAGATCTATGTTGTTCAACCTCTAAAAAGTATCTACCCAAGAGATTTGAATCCATCTGTAGAAGTGTATAGAAATCTGAAGTATCTATTTGATGCCTATCCCTAATCTCCCCATATTCTGAGCACCTTAAAAAAAAGTATGTGCTTCATCTTCGACTTGATGATCCTCACATAATGTGCATAAACGTTCAGGTCTAGGAGTGCCATTCCAGCAGCCAACTTCACACGTAAGTGATGTGAGCTTGTTCTGTACCTCGCTATTGTCTTTCTCGTCCATAGCGAATACAATTTATGCAAGTAGTCTTGGTCCACATAAATGATCATATGATTCACCTCTCGCTTATAGAATTTCATCCTTGACCCATTCCTTTCGCCAAAGCCTCTCTACAACTTTCCCTTGGACTAGGTCCTGAATCCCTTCTTCTGTATCCGGCCAATTAGATTCTTCAATCCCCCATCGTTGAGACCACTGAATAACATCTTTCATCGAACCATTACATTGGGTTATTTCACTTGCTATTACTGGCAACTTGGATCTATCAAGTTTTCTAATTCGAATGATGTAACTAAGAGTTTGACACAATCCCTCAGCTTCAAGTGGAAGCATACCTGTTTCAGCTAACAGAATAGCAAAGAGAATTTGTTTCTTTACTCCAAGTTCTTCCTGTAGAAATATCTCCAAAACCCTTTCTACCTTTGTCCATAGAAAAGGCGAGATTGACGGGCCCCATATCCAAACATCGTATAGAACTACACTTTGGACCAGGGTTCTAAAAAGCATGCGGCGTAAGCGCCAATCAAGAAGAGAGATCATGTGACATCTTAGTGTTCATGTTGCTTGCGCAAAGGGGTCGTGGGATGACCGCCTGTATGCCTGGTCGCAGCTGTTGTGTGGAGGGGTTGCTTGGATCTGGGAGCTGGATTGTCACGCCGTTTTGTTCTTGCTTCAATCAAGGAGGCGTGATGGGAGTGTCGTTGCCTGACAGCTATAGGGTGGCTGCATCGCCGGTCAAGAGCTTCATCTGCGTATTCACGAAGGATTATTCTTTGGATACCAGTTATGTTGCGTGTGGAGTGCTCAGGGGTGTTTCGGAATCGCTGTTTGATGCCCTGTTGGTGGAAAGGTTTGTTGATTCATCTTTGTTCGAAGTCCTGGAGGTAGCGGAGATCCGACACTCTTGTGGCAGCAACATATTTTCTAAGGAAGTATGTGGGAACCGACAGCAGAGGTGACTCCGGTTGCTACCCTTTGGCTGCAGACATGGATGGCTGAGGGGTGAGGACAATTTGAGGTGCATCCATGCCCTGATGATGCTCTTTGAGGAAGACAGAAACGAAGTCCCACTGGTTATGATTGTTTGTGAATATGTTGCCTCGTCTTGCTTGTATATATTTGCTTCTAGTCTTGTAAAACTTTTGCTCCTGGTCTGGTCTTGGAATCTGCTGCATGCGTATCCAGGGGGTGTAATTTGGTGCTATGCCTTCTCTTCTGGTGATAGAGTTTCAAACACATGTTCTGGTACAGCGTACCATCTTATATGGAGGCTTAAAGTCGTGGCAGAGTCCCTCTCATGTTTTGTGCACTGATTTTCGCAGCTATGTTGTGCTGCAGCGGAGTTTGTGATGTACAGGGTCGTTTATCTTCCATTGTAATATAAGCATATGAGATATTTGTGTCATGTTTGCCCTGTATCTTTCATTGTAATATAAGCATACCAGAATGCAATCTTGTTTCTTGTACATATGTTTGTCAACTCCTCTTCATAGTGGGTGGATTCTGGTTGTGCACTGCTTTTGAGAGTTATGTTCTGGTACAGCTGAGTTTCTCATGTACAGCCACTCTTGTATGGCATTGTAATATAATCAAATCTGATATTTGCATGTACATTTCGTCTCTCCCAAGCTACGTCTCATTCTGTTCTTCGTATGAATGTATGCACAGGCTCCTAACTGATTCCACGATGTTTGGAATATTTTGGTTTTTTCTGGCATAATGCTAGGCATATTCTGGGATCCAATGATCCTAAAAAAAATTAAGTGACACACCATTTAAGTGATACGACAATTAGGTGTGATACCAATAGGCCGACCAAGTTTATTTTCAGTTTACCAGGTGACCATCCCTGCCACGTATTTTTAGGTTCAGGCTGTAGTGTGATTTTAGGATCAAGCTTTTTGTGTGCACAGGTCGAGACAAAGGAGGTTTTGTGTGGGGACGCGTTTTCATTGAGAACGATATGACAGTTCGTTTGCATGACCTTTCTTTTGCATGAAAAAGGAAACACCCAAAATATAAAAAAAAAAGAAGTCTTTTCTTTAAATTGGTGGTAGCATTTTTGTCTAAGATTGCATCTAAGACTTTTAGGAATGGAAGCCAGTCCTTTCAAATGCAACAATGACACATTAACATGGATATCCTTGAACCAAATAGTCAGTTACACATTATAATGATATAAAACACCAAACTAAACGTTCAGAAATCTGTACAGTCCACTTGTTGCAAGCCCATTGTATTGTCACATCATTTCTGTTCAAATACCTGGCACGGAAGAAACAAAACATTTTTTCCATCAAATTATACTTAATTTTTATCTATGAATAAGTAGCAAATGCAGGCAAACAACAAACCTTTTCCTGGGAATGTAGTGAAAGAATAACCTCAAAACACTCAGTCAGACAACGTATCCACCTGCAAGCAAGACTTCAGATTGAAGAACCTTACAATTAACAACAGTGCTTTCAAAGAACTTCGAATAATTGATACCACAAGCTTTTGGCTGTCATCCCTTCGAAATATGCCAGATGACCACCATGATTTGTAACTCCCAATAAGACATTAGGATTTATTCTGCATTGAGCAATTATTCGTTAAGTGTTCATGCTAGAATTTATGACATTTTGCCGGATAAAGAAAAAGATCTTAGAACCTGCACTCATCCCATGGAATTGACTCCTTTGCACAAAGCGGATCATCTTTGGAGTTTATACATACAAGAGGTACTGCAACTCCTCCTAAGAAATGAACACTGCTGCAGCGACGGTAGTAAGCATCCAGAGTCTGCAAGGAAGGACATGATGGGTTATCACAAATTCCCAGAGCGTAATAAATTAAAATAAATTATATTTTCCAATCGTTCCCTAGGATACTAGGTTTGGCAGATTTAACAAGTGAACATGCACGGAAATTTGCTGGGTGTATCACTGGGAATTCTGCAGTGCACTTAGGTTGCTTATCCGGCTTCTGATAAAGTTTCAAACAGATGCTGTTCTATGCGTAGCAGAAACTTATCCTTAAGATTGCATCAGAGAAACTTAGTCCAGAACATTCAGATCATCCTTCAGCTCTTAGCAAATACAGAAAACAAAGATTCACTATGTTGCATTTCAGTTAAATATTTCATCCACTCTACTCATACCCCTTTATCCATCATAAAGCACAATTCTAACAGATCCATTCTGCATGGATGGTGAGGCAACTCACCTCAAAGTTTCCGACAGTGCGGGTAAAATGATCATCAAGGTCCCTTCTTGAATGGGACTGCAAAGCATAAAACAGAACACAAGTTCTTTCAGGTGGCACCAATTTAAAAATCACATGTATAGGTTCAGAAAACACACCCTTCTTATGGTATGCCAATTAGGCAATTTAGAGATCGTGTTTTTATGCCTGCACAATACAGATATAACCATCACATCAGGAAAGAAAACTAGGACTCAATAACATATACTACGTACTCTTTTACGAATCCCTTCAGCCCAATTGCAATAGCCTTGTCATAGAACTTATGCACTATTGTTCTGTTTATGAACCTCTCGCAGATCTGCAAAAAGACAAAGTACCTTTCTTAAGAATTAATCTTCTAAGTCTAAAGGGATCAGTTTACTGACCAAAAGATCCCATGGACAGCAAAGAGCAAAACACCCAATTAAAGGAGCGCTTTCACCTTCTTCCCCAAGGTATTTGACCTGAGAATTCAGGATATAATATAAAATAAATATTATTATACTATAACAAAGATCCTCTGCATATAGAATATGTCAATGTAAGAGACTTGCCAGAATGTTTGCACCAATGCTTGTCCCTACAGCAAGAAGTGGTGAGTTGTTGTGTTGTTCCTCAAATGAGGCAATGATCCATCGTAGGTCATTTGTCCAACCAGCATTGTAATACTTGTCTGACTGTAAAAGGTTAAATCTTCAGTTTTTTCCAAACCACTATGACTGCATATATACTTACTCACACTGATAGATACTCCTCCATGACCTCTGTGGTTTGCAACTACTGCACTCCATCCCTTCTTGGAAATGCCCCAAGCCAAGTGTTTGATATACTGCACACGAAACCACATGAAGACGCCTTAACTTATGTAGCAATGATCTACCATTTTGCAAAGAAATATTATATGATGAAAGATGCATATTTCCTCATGTAATTAACTTATGTAGCAAAGATCAACCAAGGCCATTTATAAGACATCTAAAGTCTTCTTACAGAGCTGGCAGAGTAGCTGCTTAAGGCTGGTATAATGATCACAATGGGGTTCCATCCACATGCTGCCTACCATCAAGCTTGGTGTCTGGCAGATCAAACCCAAATTTAGTCAGAAAGCTTGAGCCTTACAATAAGAAAAATGAAGCATTGTTTCAAGGGACGTAACGACCTTGGCTTGTAAACGGGTATAACCAATCAAGAGCAACAGTTCCTCCATCTGGGGCGACAAACATCTCTCTGCAAAGTGCAAACACATCAAGGGATCATTCTTAGCTCTGAAAAAAAAAATGAGAAAGTACTGTTAAATAAATGAAGACAGAATCGGCATTCACCGGCTATATTCAAATGCAGGTGGTCTTCCGAAGAAATGAAGAAGCCCTGTCTGCAAATGGGGACTACAAAGCCATGGAGTGGGCCAATAACGCTGCTTAAGGACCTCACTTTTGGCAAGAAGTTCTGCTGCAAATTTTGATAAAGGACTATGAACCAGATACACGGTATCTCCTCTCATACCGGTCAGAATATCTTCGACAAGGTGCAGATCAAACATTCTGTAAAAGACCACTGCCAAAACAACTGCGGAAAGGGCAGCGTACTCCCAGATGGGCACAGTGGCTGCTTCATGGAGCAGACGTTTCAGACCCAACTCGAATTCGTGAGTTTTGCTGAAATTGGAAGGGGCGACAAAGCAGCTTAACTGCGCCATGTAAAAGAACTCCGGAAGCTCTGAACCTTAAACAAAAAAATGCCCCGAATGCACACAGACTGGAAAAAGAGGAGCTTTTTGTTGACAGGGGTTGGTGGATTCGCAGGGCTAAAGAGGCCATAGCCATACATACGTTGCCGAGAATTGAAAGCAGAAGAAAAGGTTAGAATTTGCAGCATTGAAGAGGGCGCCAGAGACAGAACAGTAGGGTTGGCAGTGGCACCAACAAGCCAGTAAAGACCGTCGGAATTGATTATGGGCAATGGATACATTGCAGCACTGCTAAATCGCCCAGCAGATCAGTCAGTCCTCCGAGGTGCCCGACCATTGAATGCACTATGCCATTCTGTTCAGTTTTATTAGGGTAGATCGAACGGCCAAAAATGCGGGGATCGGACGGTTACTGAAATTGTTACGTAGACTTGGATAACCGTAGGCATGTATTTTAAAATGCTCCTACCAACATTGACGCCACTTGAATGCCAATAAAACATCCAACTGTTCACATGAGCTTGGACTTGCATGGACTATGACCTTTGACTCTCCATAAAAATTGTCTATCATGTGCCATTTATTTTTACATGTAGGTCATCAATGAAGCCATGTGGCAATTTTAACTAGTGGTATGACCTATCCTAGGCCTTGTAAAAACGTGTAGGAAGTGAGACTTAAAACTTCTATTTCATTGGGAAAATTACCAAAATACCATTAAAGTTTGCCAAAATTACCAAAAAGCCACTAAAACCAGTGGCATTTTGGGAAAAGTGGCCATAACGTTTTTTCAATGATCTGAATGCAAATGTGCCCTTCAGATGAATTGTAGATTAAGATGAGATCTTTCCAACAAGCATAAGATCGTCCAAATTGGAGTTTTAAGTTTCAAGTTCTAAGCTCTTGAGTTCTTCAAAATTTGAGAAATGAAAAATCCCATAACTTGAGATTGTGGTCTTAGAATTGGATGATCGTATGCTCATTGGAAAGATCTCAGCTTAATTTACAATTCATCTGAAGGGCACATTTGTATTCGGATCATTGGAAAAACGTTATTGCCAATTTTTCCAAAATACCACTGGGTTTAGTGGCTTTTTGGTAATTTTAGCAAATTTCAATGGTATTTTGGTAGTTTTTCCATTTCATTTTACCTAGATAATTAAGTGAAAAAAGCAAAATTCTAAAACGAGAAGAAGAAGATTTGGAATGCCCACCAATTAATTGAAAGGGAAGGCAAATTTGTAAAATTGAATTGAATTTTATCGTCTACGGAGACCATAAGGTCTATGGTATCCAATACAAGAAAGAGCACATCAAGCTCATTACTGTCTAGGATTTTTTTTTAAAAATGCGCCAAAAAATCTCTTAAAGGAAAAACTTTAATAGTAATAGACTCGATGAGAATTTGTACATCAGTTTGTTTTTACATATCAATATAATGATGCAGGACTTATTTCATGCTTGTCAAGAACCTCCAGGATAAAGGATGATAATGTCATTACTGCAGGCGACTGCAAGAGCAAATGTAGTGGTTTTTTAGAAGTTACATCAATATATCGTGCTCAAATAGTTGCAAACACCAGAAAAATCTGAAGAGTGTGGCATTCATTTTCAACGGCTCCCATCGGACAACATTTGCATATCCCGTTTTCACGCTCCTTATGGTCCCATCTGTTTGTTTCAATTCTGAGGCGGTGTATACCAGTATGAATTGACGCAATTGTTTTACGCCTCTTCATGGGCAAATGTGATAACATGTATTGTTGCGAGCCACATGCAAGTGTGGGATTAATCTGGCTTTTGTAGTGTGTTATCTTGACATTTCCAAAGCACTGGAATCCCAAAACTTACCAAAGAAGCATGTATTAAATCATTGTTTAAGCGGGTGTGATTTTCAATCTCTACACATCCCTTTTCCTAGATACTCTATCTGGTGCGCCAACCTGCACGTTTCTCCTTCCAACAGGCTTTAAGATGTTGTGGACCCATGGCCAATGTGTAGGCCAGATTTAAAACTCGGGTATCTCCCATGTTCACCACCTTTTGGCAATAATGTCGCGCCAAAGCGGCACGCTGTAGAGGCAAGAATCCAGTTTCTTGGAGAGAATTGGTTATAGCATCCACTCCATATTTTCTCAAGTGGCAAGGTATATTGCCGCCCCCTATACTTCCACTCCATATAAAAGTATTGGTTCCACCAAAACCCTGAACAAGCATGCCTGATGGGACCAATCGATGAAGCAACAGTATAAATGTTGTCCTTTATTTTTGTTGTCCTCCAAACTCTAGTAGGGTGTACATTGTGAAAATATGATCAATGAGGAATGCTTGGGTATGACCAGTGAAGTCGTAACAAAAGAGGGGGGCAATGGTGGACGGCACCATTCTTCTTGAAAAACAGGGAGACGGTGGCTATGCCCACTGCCAAAAAGCTTGATTTTTCTGATTTTTTGCACTGCTGGAAGGCACCGGAAGCCAAAACCTAATGGTGGTGTGTGGATCTGGCGATTTGCTAGAAGACCCTGTCGATTATCCTTTGCTCCTCTGAGCTTTTTTCCAAGATTTCTCTATGAGCTATGTTCTTTCAGCGCATTCTTCAAGATCTTTTCTAGATCTAACAAGGCTTATGTGTCGGTGGCTTTTGGGATTTCTTGGATATCTGCTAGTTTCTGCTACAGCTATGATATTTCCAGTCAAGGGAGTTATGTTTTAAGATCGATTCTTTATATTCAAAGAACAGTTTGTCTCTGTAGTACTCCATGCTTGTGAAGACTAGTACGGTAGATTCACACCATAATAATCTTCAGAGAGGAGCTTTAAGGCTTGGGGTGTAATGCTTGGAATGAGGAGGTTTTCCTTGTAGTACCAACTGGAGGAAGCATTCTTGAAGGTTCTTACTCATTCTCACCTTTCCTTTTCAAGATCTATCAAAGAATGAGCAATAGGCATACTTAAGTACTCTAATGTACAAGAACAGAAGGAGATCACCTCTAAGTACGGCCTATCCTTGCCAGATTATCTATCGATGGTGTTCCTTAAGGCTGACAAGTGATAACTGGATTATCATGATGATTCCTGCTAGAAAATATTTTGGGTTGGTTTGAGACGGTTAGCAGGTCATTATTAGGAAACATGCGAGTGAGGAAAAGACAGTGGCCCTTTTTCAGTATTGTGCAGATGGAGAAACAAGAATGTCTTGATCTTGCTCTTTGATTTTTCTTGTTCCTTAATTCATTGGAACAACGAGGTAAATGTATTTTGCTGAGAAACCAGTTGCAAACAGTTCTTCGTGCTTTAGGATAGGATCGTATATCTGTGGAAGACCTCACGGCAGTTTGTAGTACTTTTAGCAGGGCATGTAATCCCTTTTCGCAGCATGGGGAAGCTTATGATGTCATGGTTCAAAAACATTAAAGAGGCTTAAGAGGTAAAGGACTCTAGCTGGCGAGAGACTCTGGAGTTCCTTATTCTTGGCTTGCACAGGTGACAAGCCCTATGATCGCTAGATGCAGATGGACCAAGACGGAGTTGGGATTTGACATCTTTCAGGAGAGGTTTAATGGTGAATCCTTTTCTCTTTCTTCGTGACTTATCATCCCTCTTCTACTGAATTTCGTGGATGGCTAAGACTCTAAGTTGGTGACATTGCCATTTTTTATTGAGGGGAAATAATCCTTTCTATCTGGCTTAAAGGCCAAGATGCAGATGAAGCAGGTTCGACAAAAGCTCTACTCCATTCGAATGGAGGGTTTTTGTTTATTATACCTCTGTTAATCTGTATTTTTAGGATCAGGAAATTGGATCTCTTTCCCTATAGTATGTTCACAGAGAAGAAGGTTGAATGGATTCAAGATTACTGATCCATTTGTTGGTTGTATTAATTTTTTTTAATATAATACAGTACGCCTTCAATTAAAAAAAAAAAAAAAAAAGGGAATGCTTGGGTATAAAAGTAGCAAGTGCAGGTACTCTTGTCTCCTCTACCCATGAAGTCAACTGTTCAAGGATTCCAACGAGCAGTTTTGCCAAAAGGACAGATCATGTCAAGGCCATAGCCAAAAGTAATATTCGAAAAAAAAGAATCTTTTACACAAGGAATACAAGAGCCGATTCGAACGCATCAACCGAAGACTGGCATTGAACCAGAATAGTTTTGAATAACTCAACCGTCTCTATCTATAACTCCTAACCCCAGATGGACTAAATGCATGTTTGCCACGTAGCATTTATGAATGACGGGGTGTCCTTGTATGCTTGCCACTTGGTTAACGCCTATGCTTTTCAATTGATTCGTACAAAATGTTTGCAATAATTTATGGATAATGATTATAATGATAACTGTATTAGTAAAGGTCTTGAATTGGCAACAAGGAGATCATGAATTCAAGTCCTTTTGATGTATAATGACAATTCGTAGTGCTTGAATCTTTTGTAAATGTATAGCCTTGACACCATCCCCCTCCTTTGACAATGAGTTCTACGAGTAGTTTTCTATGTTTGAATCTTTTGTAAATGTATAGCCTTGACACCATCCCCCTCCTTCGATGACGAGTTCCACGAGTCACAAGTCGCGAATACGGATTAGAACCTAGTATATCGGGATATCAGAGATGAAAATTTGCTACATGAGCTGGGGCATTAACAAGATTTTGCTCTAGGTGCCCATGTTCGATCACTAGCATGTAGTCCAACCAATCCATGAGATAATATAACTTCTTATGCATGATTTTAGAGCCCAACAACCTTGTATTATGATCCATCAACAAGTTGAACTGGAAGTGGAGGAGGAACAACTCGAACTGGATAGTGCTCCGAAGGTAACACGTGGAATATTGGGTGGCAACACATATGGTTAGGAAGGCCCAGACGGAAAGCAACATCATTGACATGGAAAGAGATCATGAATGGACCAAGACGTTGATAATTCAACTTGTCACATGGCCTAGTTATCTTAACATGTCATGAACCTACGCAAAAACAAGAAAAATATGTAGAAAATATGCAAGTCGTGGGTGACATCTGCCTCCATTATGGTCAATGAGGGACCGGTTTGTGCTAGCATAGTATGATGTAGGGATAGGTTCAGTACTTCTGGCGTTTTATATGCCAAACGTATAAAACGTATAATACGGCACTATTTTGGGCAAAAATACGTCAAAAATAATTCCGGCGTCGGAATTTTTTTGCGCACCCGAAAACCACAGTTTCGGGTGCCCGAAACAATTTTCGCGCACGCGAAATTCGGTTTTTGCGTGCGCGAAAACGTTTATGTTCGAGCACTCGAAATTATAGCTTCGCGTGCCCGAATATTTTTTCGTGTGCTCGAATTTCACCTTTCGGGTGCTCGAAAAAT
>JAANSK020272680.1:0-11524 GCA_011763485.2 Isoetes engelmannii
AATTAATTTCGAACGTGTGGTTTTTAAACCATGTACATTGAAAATGTATTATTTTATTCCACATTCTCTACTTCAATGTAAACGAAATGTAGTACACCGTAGCGTGCGCTTACCCTGGAGTGGACACAAATTGAGAGGAAGGGCGTGAAACATACCGTTCAAGAGAAGGAGTCTCCAAAATACTACGCATCTCCATCAGCAATCCAGCCTTCTCGCCATCTGAGACACCACTGGCCTTTAGACTCGCGGCCTGCACTCCCATACCCTGGGAAGAAACTTCAGCAGCCAAGGCTTGATCCATAGGCACTAGCCCGCCCTGGGACTCCTGCCTCACACTCTCCGATGCAACACCAACAGGCATAGCCTTCTGCAAATCAGGTTCTCTCAACGCCTCAAGTTCGAATCCAACAAATTCTCCCTCTGCAGATCTGGTTTCCTCAACGCCTCCAAGCCACAAACCTTTTCCAAATCCAACAAATTCTCTCCTTGTAAATCACCTCCCTGTACCGCCTCCAAGCCACGACCCCTTTCTGAATCCATGAAATTCCCTCCTTGTGAATCACCTCCGTGCAATTCATCCGCTGCCAGAGAAACCTCCATAGGCCGACCATCCTCCGTTGCCTGCGAAACCTCCATAGAACGACCACCTCGTGGCTCCAGAAGCAAATTAGTACCACACCTAGATGTCTGTGGTAGATAGTCCAGATCCATATCTGCGCCTCCAGTCGACGCAACAATCTGTGAAGAGCGTTCCCTTTCAGCCTCAGACAAAGCCCGTCCCCTTTTCAAAGGAGTCTTCCGGCGAGCCATATCTCTGGGCTTCAAGCCCAGCCCAGGTAGGCTCATCGATCCATCCAAAACTGCCCTCGCAGGGGCCATACCAGAATCAATCGAGATTCAAGAGTTTGCAACAGATGCCACCGCCTGCCTCATCGCCACCGCCTTCTGGTTTGCTTCCACTCTCGTTTTGTTCATAGCGGTGTCTGCTTTCTACTTCTATCTCTTGGATCTTGCCCTTTTTGGTCTTTTCTCTTCCTCCGTCAATGTGTCGACTGGGTCTTCAGAAAAACTTGAAATATATACAAAGAATTCGAAGGGTGTTTTGAAGGCCCAGAAGCACTTATATCCGATATTGATGTATGTTGAGCATGATCTTTAATGAAGATGTTGAGGTCCTCTTGCTAGTGTGACCTCATTAGTATGGTACATAGCTACCCGGGACGGGAACGGGAACGGGAACGTGGACCCAAAATTCGGAACGGGAACGGGAACTGTCGGGAACATCCAACTTTCGAATTTCTTAAATTTAAAAACGGTTTTGGAGTTTCCTTTGCATATAGATTATCATAGAACACTCAAAACATAAAAACTGCTAATGTATGCTGATATGGGAACGTAATAAATAAAACCACCTTTTAATTTCAACAAGAGTTTGAAAAGCAACAATTGTAAGAAGTTATAAGCTTCTAGTGTCATTATATCACACAAAACATATGTACTAGAAAACACATAACTAGAATATAGGAACTAAAAATACATAAAGAGAAAATAGTAACCAGAAACTGAAATAGTAACAGCTGGCCCTTCTTCTAGCTAGCCTTTAATCTAAATTCTTTTGCTGCAAAACATTATCCAAGCCTTCAATCAAACTGAATGAAAAACCCCAACTGAATTTGAAACCCCCAAATGAAATTTTTTTCAGCAAGGGCTTACTTTTACTTGACTGGTACATCTTCAGACATAGCAGCAATATGCTCTGGAGTGTGCTCATCAGTAGATATAGCAGTAGATCAAGCCCACTTCGAAATCATATGTTGATGCTGATATCGGCTGATTCGGCTCCCACATTTTAATTGGAGAGCGAGCCAGATTTGCAGATATGAATCATGGGACTAACTAAAATATCATGGGACTAACTAAAGAGAATGTAAAACTGAGAATAATAGACAAATCGCAAAAGGTTTTTCTGTCTCTTACAGTCAGAAAAAGCGAGATATCTGTGCGCAGGGTCCAACAAAAAGACTACGACGTGGATGAAGCTTCATTTCCAGCACCATACAGCAGCTTCACTCAAAGAATCAGGCACCAGCAGGGTCCGGTTGGCAGCCTTTTGCCGCCCAAAATGCAGCAGGGGAAAAAAAAGTTCAGTAAAACCATTCGTTGCCTTTCAGAATTTTTTTTCCGACATTCCATATGTAATTTTGAAGTCAATTTTTTTTTTGCTACCCGGAACTCAAGTTCCCGTTTATGGGAACGTCAACCGGAACGTGGTTCCCTGGGAACTCTGGACCCTTGGGAACGGAGTTGGGAACGGGAACGGAGTTGAGAACTTAGTTCCCTGTAGCTATGGTATGGTAGCTAAGTGCTTGGCACTCGTGACCATTCTTGCTGTTGTTGATCTACAATTATTCTTCCCACTTGATGAAGATTGATGATAGGCCCGCGATGCGCTCACTCTCGTTTTGTTCGTAGTGGTGTCAACCTTTCTACTTCTATTTCTTGGATCTTGCCCTTTTTGGTCTTTTCTCTTCCTCCGTCAGTGTGTCAACTGGATCTTCAGAAAAACTTGAAATATATACAAAGAATTCGAAGGGCAAAATTTTTGAAGGCCCAGAAGCACTCAAATCCAATATTGATGTATGCTGAGCATGATCTGGAAGAAGTATCTGAGCACTCCTCAACTGGATTCACAAAAGATTTGATTGATATTTATCTTCAAAAGATTTGATTGATATTACGGATTCTATGATATTTGATTGAACTCCTATTATCTCTAAAGTGTTGATTCATCCTCATTTGATATCATGACTATTGTACCTTCATATCAATGAAAATTGATTGCCAGTTCATCAAATTCTATCTGATACAATTTTTAGCAATTTTACATTTCAAAAAATTATTTAGCAAGTTACGTTTTGTTCCAAATAAATCTTTTGTCTAGAAGTGTGTCAAAGCATTTAATTATGATATTTTTAACAGATTTTTTTTTAATTAAACATGTGTGAAGGTTAAGTTAGCCTAACCAATATCCTTAACTAACTTTGACGTGAGGACAATTAGTTATGAGCATTAACTTTAATTCAATAACACGTGCGAATAGACCCTTAATCCAACATCCTACAACAAGTTTATGTGAGGCGTAATTATACATGTAGAATATAAATAGCATTCATTGTTTTACCTATTAACGTTTCCACGCCGTGAAAAAGATATAACTATGTTACAAAATTAAGATAAATTCCTAACACCATCAAAATAGCACGACAACACCATCAAAATAGCACGACAGCACCATCAAAATAGCACCACAATATGCGGTGAAAAAGAAGATGTAACTATGTTATAAAATTAAGACCAAATTCCTAACACCTTCAAAATAGCACGACACCACTATCAAAATAGCACCAGGATATGAAAAGAAAACCAAAACCAAAATGAAACCAAACCGAAACCGAAAACGAAAAACTAAAACTAGAAACAAAAACCAACTCGGTGTCTTCCTATTTTTTTTTTTTCACAACATCAACAATTCAGTGCTCAAAGTTGAAAAGATGAGCAAGTTTATAAATGTTGCCAAAAGATATAAGCAACTTGTTCATTTTTTAAGCTCCAGTTCTTGTTTTCTGATCTCCAGTTCATGCTCGCAACTTTTCCGCTGTATTCTCTGAACAGTCTGACCAACCATCCATAAACCAGTTACAAAACCGACACGTTCAACGACGGTTTAAGTACAGGGGATTCCTTAAACGTAAACCCTAAAATAAGAACCCTAATCGCCAGATCTTTCTTTTTAGACCATTTCAGCTATATAAAGTGCCGGTTTCTTAGATTACTTCACAGATTGTGGATGACTACTTAACCACAAACAAGGTATATGCTTTTTTTTCTTCGTATTAAATTGCAACGCCAGAAGTAATTACTTTCCTGACTACAGACGTAAGATAACTATGGATTCCCAATTGAAAATTCTCGTCCCCAGGGTCAGTTTTGATCATAACCTCGCATATTATGTAATTGTGTTGCTATTCATTTCACATTATAACATTTATAACTTTGGTCTAGATTTTCCTCTTTCTTTCTGTATGTCATTAGATTATATTACATAGGATATGGCATAAGGATGTGAAGAAATCATTACGGATCTAATTAACATGGAGGCCTTGGCTGAGATTACTTGTTGGGGATAGTTCACTGATCATTAAAGGCAAGGTATTAGGAACGAAGTCTGATGGTTCTTCCTACTATTTTAACACCATAACAGTTTTCAACTATAATTACGACAATGTATAACATGTTTTCAATCTCTGTCACGGTCAAGCAGAGAATGGATCATTTGACGTAGTAAAAATCTTTAGGTGATGTCAATCTATTGCCAAACCCAAAATTTGTTTGGGCAGGTGCTAGAAACTTGTCCATTCTTTGGCTGTCAAACCAACTCTCCATACAGAGGATCAATAAAGCAGTTGATTTAACGTTCATATCGTTTGTCTAACAAGTTTACGTTCATTTCTTTCTCTTTGGACTACTCTGTTATAGAAAAACCGCCACAAAACCATATCCAGCATGACCATATCTAGCAGATTGTAAATTGTAATGACCACATGGTTTAAATTGTTGCAATATCCCCGGGGGCTGGAATCAGTGTCTTTTTGTAATGTATCGAATCAAAATCCAATCATGACAAACGAATAAAACCATATTCCATAAACAAGTGTTAATATTATTAACAGTGTCATATGTTCACAATGTCTTCGAAACTGGTGCATTCATATCTTCAAAAGCAAACGCAGTGTATCAAAGCAAAAAATAATCCCAGACAAAAAAAAGCGTCTTCTATGTTCAAAAGCAGTTTTAGTGCAGCTAATCATACTTTACATTGAATTGGGTGCTTCTCTACAAAATTTCAGCCGTTAAAGAAGTATCACCAACTAAAAAAGTTGGGCCCAGCACGAGAAATCAATTCTTTTGCAGCATCCTTGCCAAGTGCTACCATGTCTTCGTTGTTATATAGACCTACTCGAGATGTCTCTAGTACTGCAGCAAACAGAAGAGTTATTTCCTATCAGACACATATTAACACAGCTTAAACTGAATTACCTCTAGTTCCATCTGGTGATGCAACAAGCCCCCGAAAGTTACATCTACCTTCTGAATCCTGATATGCATATCCAGCAATAGGAGTGCGACATGAGCCATCTAAAGTTTCCAAAAAGGCCCTCTCGCATGCAACAGCCAGTCTTGTCTCTTCATGGTTCAAAGTTCCAATATATCTTCTCTGCAAGTATTAATCAGAATTAAGCAAAATTAAGTTCGTAAACAATTTATTGTGAAAAGATTATAGTTTTACATCTTTGATAAAAGGTCCTTAGGCTGCAACATTCACAACAGTAGCAAAAACAAAAACTTAGTACCATCTTGTCATCACTGGTCCTGCAGGCAATCCCAATGGCACCTTGAGCAATTGCTGGCAGCATTTCTTCTGTAGACAATATGGAAGTCACATGACTTGTCATATCCAAACGTTTGAGTCCTGCCAAAGCTAATAGTGTTGCCTGCACACTACCCTCGCTGAGTTTGCGCAACCGTGTTTGGACATTGCCACGGAAATTGACAACCTGCCAGTGGAAGTTTTAGAGTAGACCATATAAGCCTGCACATGAAGTTAACCTTCATCATAAAATATGAACACTTCTTTTATGCAGCAACTTCACAATGCATCACCTTCAATGTTGGATATTTATTGAGTAATTGTGACTGCCTCCTCAATGATGCACTCCCAACAACACTGCCCGCGGGAAGCTCTCCGAGTGATGAGGCAGTAAGAGATATAAATGCATCCCTAACATCTTCCCTTGGCAAGTTGCAGGGTAAAATTGTTCCCTCTGGAAGATATGTAGGCACATCTTTCATTGAATGTACAGCAATATCAATTTTGCCATCTAAAAGGGCATCATCAATCTCCTTAGTAAACAACCCTTTGCCACCAATATCCGCAAGAGGCTGGTTAAGAATTTTATCTCCTGTTGTCTTAATAATAATAATTTGTAGGGCTCCTTCCTCTGCAAGCTCTGGATGTAATACTTTGAGCTTGTCTCGTGTTTCATATGCTTGAGCAAGCGCTAACGGGCTGCGCCATAAAAAATGTATACTTTCAGTAACTATAACATTACACAAACATACGCTACATAGTCGAAATCAACTTCAGGCTGGCTTTGAAGAAATGAAATGAAATGAAATGAAATGAAAAGGAGGTAATCTTAAAGTAAAACCAACCTTCCACGGGTTCCTATTCGAAGAAGAGCCACCTCAGTCTTCGTAGCTAAGGCTGTGGAAGCCTTTATCTCTAATTTCCTTCGATATACTTTAGATCTGCAGTTGAATTCTCCATTTGCAGCTGGCATATGCCATCTGAAAGTTAGTTCTGGCACTAGAAATGCGGGCGAAGAAGCGGAGGCCGCCATAGCCATAATGCTATCCTTTCCAAAATTGTTACCTACAAAAAAGATTGACCGTCCACATCAGCACTACTTTGATTTTGTGTTCGATCGATGGGGAAGTTTTTATCTGCACTACTATTCGTTTGTATATCCCTATCCCTACTCCATTCTTAATAGGGAAAATTAACTATAGCCTTTGTATTTCAATTATTTTTCAAAATGCCCTTGGTTAATAAAATACCACTGTATTATAGCGTATTTATCTAAATGCCGCCCAATTTATCACAAAATTTCCAAAATGTCCCTCAAATACATTAGAATTTACTTCAACGCCTCTGCATCATATAAATGGACACATTAACAAATAACTTTGATATAGGATGCCATGATTTGATATGGACACCATGGTTTCCACATTCAAGATGCTTAACACTTCCGTCACTTTCACCGAGACCATTGCTCAGATTCTCATAGAGGATTGGAGGAAGGTGATGCTTGTGTTATAGTTTCTTTTGGACGCCTATTTGCAGAATGTTCCCCAAAATGCTACCACACATGCTAATGCTCTTAATCACCAGTCTGTGCACACCCTTACGGTGGATACAGCTGTTCAGACAGACACACGAGATGCGCAATCCACAGTAGATGTGGGTACACAAACCCAGGAGGAGCTTAGCACCTGCGTCCAGCACATTCCAAAACAAGCGCGAGATTTTAATTTGCGGATAGTGGGCCTACCTGAGACAGGAGCAGAGACGGGCATAGAGGAGGCAGAGAGATTTTTTATGGATACTATGCACATCCAGGTTCCGGGGGTTATTGCAGCTAGACGAGTAGGAGCACAGAGGCTGGATCATCCCCGCCACATTCTGGTGCAGTTTCGTACATCACGAGACAGGTTGTCAGTGTTGCAGCATGGCAGCCATCTTAGAGGCACACATTTCTCAGTCCAGGAAGATCTGACTCCTCTGCAGCTATCTCGACGGCACGAAGAACTTTGCAAGGTCAGGGAAGCACGGGCGCAGAAGAAATGGGTCGTGTACAGAGCTGGACAAGCAATAATCCGTGATACCTGGCCCCATAATCCTTAGTTGGTAGCGGCATAGTCTGCGGTTCTCCTAGCGGTTTTATGTCTCTGTGTAAATAGCAAACGCTAAGAATGTACAAAAATGACATGTTTATGTTCAGAGGAGGGTGGGGTCCCTCTTTGGTTTGATTGTTTCTCGGACTTCGGTCCCTTGTACTGCCGTCACATGTCCGATGTTGCCTAGTGGCGTGACGTTAAAAATCCTTATCTTATCTTATCTTATCTTATCTTATCTTATCTTATCTTATCTTATCTTATCTTATCTTATCTTATCTTATCTAACATTAACCTCTAACATTGCGGAGTCCTTAAATGCTTGCGTGTTGGTGGCAAGGAACATGCCTATTTTTGCTATGATGGAGTTGATACATGTCAAGCTAGCAGGTTGGTTCTATACTAGAAGAATTGAAGAAGGAGATACTGCTTGGGAGCGTGCAGGTGAAATGGCTCTGAGAACACTTGTAAGTACAGCTGAGAAAGAGGTATGAGAGACGCTTGTTTTTTCACGTCGATATTCCAGCATCAGGTCAAGCGAGACGGTCTTCAAAGTCATTGGTGGCAATGAGCCACATGTAGTGGATCTAGAGCCACGTACATGCACATGGCTCATGTGGAGACATCATTGGATTACCTTGTGCTTCTAGGTTCTTCTGATGACGAAGTGAATGAAGATGTTACATTACCGCCAGTTGCTCGTCGTCAACCAGGGCGTCCAAAGAAGAGACGCATCCGCATTGAGGATGGTGGCACACAAAAGAGGGTATTACGATGTAAAAATTGCAAAGAGGTTGGGCATAACCGTCGTAGTTCTTCCGCGCCACCAACATGTCGTAGTTGTCGCGCGCCACCAGCATGAGACGTTATTTGGAACATTTTCAAAAAGATTTACTTCTATTGGTTCAAAATGTATGTTCTAGTGATTATTTCTCTAAAAAAAGCATCCTATATCGACAGCACAAGATCTGAAATCTTTGCAGCAAGTAATGTTAAAACCCAGCTTAAGAATGTTTAGCAGTTTCAAAATCAACTCTTTTCCTTGATCAACCCAGAGCTAGAACCTGCATTCAAACTGGCAAATTAGATAGGTAACACATTTTTTGTTTGAGGAATCAGGTGCCAGGAGTACGTGGATTTACTGATCTAAGATAAGTCACAATTTCTCAATTACTGCTCCAGTAGAAAATTGAGGAAATCCCACGAGTTGAGTACATACCTGTAACAGAGGAATGGAGATATGTATAATATTTGTGCTGTAGGAATCATTCCATATGCCCCTCAAAATACATATTAATGAAAAGAATAGCAAGAAAGATCTGCATAAGTAAGAAAATAACTTCAATCTTCACATCTTCCACTGCCTGGGACCCGGATAAGCCTGGGAATTGCTATAATCCTTAGTGCTCAGTTTTGCCAAATTCCATCTCTACATGAATCCCTTGCAAGAGATTATCATCTGATAACAACAGGAATATGAGCATCAAAGCATGATTATGTCTGTATCTATGGGTTTAAGGACCTCAACAGAAATGCTTCTTGCACTTCAAAGCAATAAAAATGGGCAAATGCCTATAAAAGATGAGCAAGAAGGGGGCACCATAGCTGACTTCGTTTCTTTTATCTACACAATAAGACCCACTTTGCCAAGCCACGTATACGTGATAGGCTAAAAAGTAATCTATACATTTCCTGCTAGTGATTTAGATGCCATCTCTTTTGCTTCTCTCCTCTTTACTCTTATTTGGTTCATCTTTTCCAGCATTTCAAGAATATCCATTTGTGCTGATAACTCTGGCTCTTGTTTGCTCTGCTCCAAAATTTTCATGCAATGTCTCCCTAGGACCATGAACTTCATGAGTTATATTGGTAAACTATGGTGAATTTGATGAGAAGATAGTTAGAAAAGAAGTACAATTTGGTGTCTACTGCTTGAGATTTTTGTGCAACCCCTTGAACAGATTTTTCCAGGTTTCCTATAGACAATTCTGGTGAACACAGGCTGGTGATTGCCACATCTGTTGTCCAGCAACCTTTCTCTCTCATGAAATTTACTCTCTAATTCTAAGTTCTTGTTCTGCCACTTCCAACTGAATCTTAACCTGCAAAGTTGGGCAATGAATTTACATTATTAGAAAACATATCAGATATACCACAGAATATAACAGACCTCTCTTGTATTCATGTTCAAGGCGTTAAAGATAAGCCTTAGGAACTCAATACAAGGTCTGTGAAATAATATTAGAAAAGGAACTGGGCAGTCAAAAATATAGTTTGTCACTGGACCATAATTACATGTTAACTTTGGCCAAGCTTCACAGGAAACATTGCCAAAGAGAGATGTCCCCACAAGAGAGGGTGCATGCATCAGCGTCACAATAGTTATAAAATTACCTTGCCAAAGTACGTTAGTAAGATACAAACACCAACCAAGAAGGCAAAAAAGGGCATTGTTCAGCATCTGCATCTTTTCGAGAGTGCTATTTGTAAGGCTTATGATGCAGATGAATTGTTCCTCGTAATCTCAGTTTTAACATAATATTGCCTGCTTTGTTCTTTTCAAAACCTTGACAATTTCATATGTATGGAATCTTTCTGGATGAGTGCCATGTCCAATGGGCTGCTTCCATCTTACAAACCAAATAAAGATGCAATATTTATGTTTCAACTCCAGCAAACATAAGCAAGCATATCGTATATGATGCCCCCTTAGAACAGTAAACTTTTGAAGGACCGTAATCTATAAGCCCTCTTTCTACCTAACTTCAATTGTGTACTAACGGCAGGGGATCCTTCGATTAATAGCAGTTGGCATATTGCCATTAAACTTTGTATTTATAATGCAAATAAAGCTAGGGAAGTTAAAAGAGAAAAGGATACCTCTTCACATATTTCCTTGCTCAGGACAGGGATGTGAGGAATAGTCCATGTCAGGAATTATTTGAAATAAAAAGTGCTAATCTGCAATATGTCAAAACACAACAAGCTTTACCGCATTAATCATGGACAAGAACTTACTGGCTAGGTGAAATAGGACACCTCGTTCCCCTAAATAACCATGATCAGCATCAGCATCTCAACCAAAAAACATTGCATCAATATCCTACGTTCTTCATCGCTTCTTCCATCTGATTTATGAAAAATTCCCTCCCACCTTCTTGCAATTGTCATTTGAGACTCCAAACTTCCATCAAAGATTAGGCCAGATCCCTTCTATCCGAGAAAAACGGCTTTACTATGGAACATTGCGTCACTTTGATCTTGGATCGTCCATCTACATCATTTTTTCAATCTCAGCCGTCAATTTCATTTTATACTAGAATATGCCCATTTCTCCTCAAAACAGAGGGTCTGCCCTTTGGGCAACCCAAAAGCCAGTCTCCTTTATATACGTGTGATGGCCATCGGCACCTGGTCGACATACGCTATTGACCAGGTGTCGATGACCATGATCAGCCGTTCCATGTTCCATACGAAAGCTTAACAAATAAATTGCAGTACATTTTGGAATGTGATCCATGCTAGCGTGCAAATTCAAACGTCTTTTACAAATGCAGAACCTTTGGATATTCCTCTTGTTGTTGCTCCATAGATCTCGCTATGTTAACTCCAATGCAGAAGGTATGCCTATGGCCAGTTACTCCGTGACTTTAACGCTTTGATTGCCTAGGAATTTGTCTTTTCTTTTTTATTGTTCGAAGTAAATTATGCGATATAATTTGTTTCAGTATATTGGCTGATCTCAGATAGCTAGGCCCCAAATGAAGATTCTTACAATTTCATCAGCAAAAGCATAAATCTTTTACACTTACTGTCATGAACCTACGCGAAGAACAGGGCAAATACACAGAGAATACAGAGAAATACATAAGAAATACCAAAGAATCTGATATATAATGAATGAATCAAGAGTACAAAGGCCCGAAGGTGAACAGGAGAACAAGACAGGAGCAAGAAGGCTCAAGACTGGCGTTGAACCGGAATGGTTCAACCAGAAGAAAGCTCT
>JAANSK020272691.1:0-11524 GCA_011763485.2 Isoetes engelmannii
GGGGGGGAGGGAAGTCAACAAAGCCCACAACGCAAAACACTTACCCCAATTCAAGAGAATGCCCGAGGCCAAAGAGAAGGTGTCGAGTAGACCCTTCACATTCTGCAAATTCCTTTCCTCTGCTACCAAGAAGAGGAAGGTGTTATCAACGAACTGATTAATGATCTGCTGGCTGCCGTCCTGCATCTGGAGCCCATACACCACACCTTCTTCCACATCGGCCAACTGGGACAAGGCCTCTGCCACAATCGTGAACAAGAACCGTGCTAGAGGGCACCCCTGACGCACCCCTCTGCCCAAAGAGAAGAAGGTCGAGGGCTCCCCCTGGCATACCACTGTGGCTCGGGCCGACCTGTGCAACTTCATAACAATCTCTGTGAACCGAGGGCCACAAACTAATGCCAACATCATGGCAGACAAGAACTCCTAGCGGACACTGTCATACGCTTTCGCGAAATCCAGCTTCAGGTAAGCAATGTGTTGCCCTGTTCTCCTAGCCCAGTACAGGCCTTCATAGGCCGCCGCCACGTTCGTCAAAATGTTTCTCCCAGGAACAAACACAGACTGAACCCTGCTGATGGAAGAGGACAACACCAGCTTCAGCTTCTCTGCCAGGGCTTTCGCAATGATCTTGTATACAGAATACAACAGGGAAATAGGCCTCCATTCACTAATGATGGTAGGCTGCTTCACCTTAGGGAAGAGCCGATCAAGTTGCGAGGACTGTAGCAGCTCAAGATAAACTTGGTACACTGACTCACCAGCCCACTCCCAATACGTCTGGAAGAACTCAACAGGAATGCCATCCAGCCCTGGATACACATCCTTAGCCATACACATACATGCCTCGGCAAGATCCTCTCTCGAGAGCTGCTGCTCCAGGCTCTCACGCTGATGAGGTGAAATGGAGGGCTTGACAGCCGCCAAAACAAGGTCCTGCATCTTCTGCTCATAGGGGAGCGCACGCTGCGCAAAGATCCCCGAAAAATGGGCGTGCACGTACCTCCGCAGCTCAGCAGGATCCTCCAACGTCCGAACATTGGGCAAGGCAAGAGATGCCACAGAAGCCGAATAGCGCCTCTATCTGGCTGCATGAAAGAACACAGATGAGCTCGTATCTCCTTCCTTCAACCAGGTGAGACCTGCTTTCACACGTGCCTCCCAAACTTTTACTTGCTCTAGAGCACTGATACGCTGCAGTACAACATTCTCCCTAACACCATCCGAAGGGTGCGCCCGAATCCTCTCCAACTCTTGATAGAGGGCATGCAACTCCTGCGGCTCCAACTGCACTCGCTGCCTCCCAAACTCCTTAGCAAAGCGCTTCACCTTAGCCAGAGCCGCCACCATGCCCTCCATACCACCTTGAGAGGTGAAAGTGTCCAACCACACCTCCTGGCACTGCGCCGAAAATTTCGCGTCCTTCAAGAGCCAGGTGTTGAAACGAAACACCGTTCTGGAGGGCCGCGGAGTAACATCACCTTACCCAGAGACCAGCTGAGGGTAGTGGTCAGAGACCGGGGAGGCTAAAATATTCTGCCTGCGCAAAGAAGGTGCACTATACAAAGCGAGAGGAGAACCATAACACCGATCATGTGGCGCATACGCACGGCCTGTCCCAACCTGCCGATTACGCATCGCCTGGAACCTCTACCATAGCCACATCCTGCATCAGACGTGACCACTGATCTCTCTCAAAGCCCTGCACCACCTGCGTGTCGGGCCAGTGCAATCCGTCACTCTCTCCACCATATTGAAATCCCCTAAAAGCAGCCACGCAACCTGCAAGCCCCCAAGGCTTCGCAGCTTATGCCTAATAGTGGCCCATAATGCACCCCGTCGAGACGGCTGGTTCGGAGCATACACATTGACAATCCCCCACTCCTGACCACCCTCTAGCCACTTCACTATCGTCCAGCGACCAAACTTATCGGTTGTAGAGTATGTGACCTGCACATCCATCCTCCACGCAATCAAAGTACCCCCACTAGTACGTCCTGAAGAAGAGGCAGCCGCTGCAAACTGGCAACCCATCATATCCAGCAGACGGGACATATCGCCCCTGTGACACTTATGCTCCTTCAGACAAACAATGTCAGGGCGCATTTGCCGTAGTGCCAAAGAGATACGGGCCCTCTTACTACTAGAGGACCGTACCCCCCGCACATTCCAACTCAGGATCGACCTATTCATCCCGGAGAAGAAGGATGGGCTCCCGCACACCTGTCCACCAGGCCATCCAAGTCCTCCAAACCATCATCCAGGACTAGAGGATTGATGGCACCAACATGTTCCACCTCATCAGCCCATGACATACGGCGAGCTCCACCATCCACCTGCTGCCTGGCCCGCTGCCTGGTGGCACCCTGGATGGCATGTGGCGATGGATGGGGGAGGGGGGTTTTGGATGGGCATGCCCGGTTAAACCCATGTTTTTTGCCCGGTTAAATCACACCCCGGCATAGATATACGGGAGCCCTGACTTAAGTATATAGAGCTTACAGCCAGTTCAAATAAACTACTATTGCAGGACAAAGATTGGCATAAATAGCTATTGTATCTTTGCATCGATTTGTGCAGTGGAAAAGGCTGCAGACCATTTGGAGGAGAGCAAGCAATCGACCGAATTCTGGAAATCGTTCCGGCACCAAAGGTAAATTAAGATCTTCCAGGGAAGTTTGGATCTCTGTTGTTGGGCAACAAGGGATCATCTCTTGAATCGGGTTCACGGGGATGTTGTGGAGATGAAGTAGGCAGCAGAAGTCATTTCTGAGAGACGGATGTCTTGGAATCTGGATTTTGGAATTGGCTCGAAATTGGCCGAAAATTGGTCTATAGGGGTCTGGGATCTAGATTTGAAGGTGGGTACCTTGGTTGGAGATCAATTGGAGCAATGTATCTATTGCTAGGAGCAACGATCAAACTAGTCGGGGAAGGCATTCCGTTGAACAGGATTGTTCGTGATCGCTCATAGAGTCTGTTATCTCCATGTTTAAAATATTGTTAAGGTTTAGAACCTTAGCTAATTGATGTATTTAGTCACATTTTGGAGACCCTAAGGCGGAACACGACGTCTTATCCTGGCCACGGATAATTGTGCCAGCTTGCCCCGAGCCATTAAGGTTAACTGCTAGGAATTTTCCCTTTATATTTGCTTGATATCCTATATTAGATATAATGGATATAACCTTGCAGGATTAGAGTAATGGATTCTATCAGGAATTTTTAACCTAATCCAGTTTGGGAAGCGGAGTAAGGATTTGGCTGAAGCAACTCTTAATGAGTTGACTCAGTATTTTGCTCAAATCCAAGTGAAGATTGCATTCCTAAATCAAGAAATCAATCGCATGGTTGATTTTTAGATTGACAAAATGATTGAGAAGATGGGTCCAGAAGCTATGCCGCTCACCCAAGAGCAAGTAGAAGAGGATATTGAGCTTAATCTATTCCCTTGGGATGAGCTACAAGCTCGACAAAAGCTTTAACATATGTATCAAAGGGAGTCGTTGAATGATTATATTCATGAACTCCAACAGTTTTTTGAAAATCTACCTGATGTAAAACCACATATGCAAGCAATGCATTTCATTTAGGGGTTAGCGGATCCCCAACTTAGGGGTCGTTTATTGAAGTTGGATCCTCAAGATCTCGATTCTGTACTTTGCTATGCGCACATAATCACAATTCGAGGACATCAGTTATCGGTTGAGAAAATGGATTCGGGATGTTCCAGCGATTAAATGCTAGTGGATATTCCTTGAGGAGGAATTATCTTACCTCTCAATGATCTATGGGAGTTCGATTTGTTAGAATCGTACTATTGAACTAGACAAGACAAGAGGTTTGCCTAATGCATCGACATTAGAATTTAGTTGAGGGTTAAATAACATGCTAGAAGGCATAACAACTCAAATATTTAAGCTTGCTTATGGAAGATCCATTATGCAAGATATATATTTGCAAAAGACTTGTGTTGGTGAGGTTGCATAGGGGTGGTATGAGACGATGTCTAGTGCAGTCTAATAGCCCATACACAATACATACTAATGAATAATTATTGATGGTGCAAAGCAATTAAATAATAGAGGATGAGAGTTCAAACGCTCATTAAACAAAGTGAGAAACTCTCAAGGCACTTGTTGGAACAAGAGGCATGAATTAATTCTTATTGAGGAGTTAATTTGAGATTACGAGAGTCAGAATAGCTGACGAGTGATCTGAATTGGATTCTAAGCAAGATCAGAGATCATATATGCTATAAAAGTAGCACATATTTTTTATTTTAGGCCCAGGATCGGACAAAGATGAAGGCGTACCAAATTATGGCCTTTTAGGAAGGTGAATTGTTATTTCTATATAATGAGTTAGCCGTATGATAGATTGGACTTTGAAGCCCCTTTTGTCAAGAAAATGGCATTGCCCATGCTAATTCCTAAAGAGTACTTACATGACCATTATGACTTATAAACTAAACGGAATCATAGTGCACAAGCATTCCGTGAAAGTCAAAATGCATGTCGGCAATAGTTAACCAGTGGTTAAGCTATATACCTAGCATCTTGCCCCCTGTAACACCCGAAGTGAGTCTAGACACTCGCTATCGGAAGCTACAATCGAGGATTGTAGAAGTACCTGGTTCAGCAGCAAAAGGAACCAGTCGATCTCAGATGCCAGCTATAGATCGAAAGAGTACAACCAGCTAATATCTTCTACTAAGAAGAAGATATTTGAATCAAAGATCTCGGAAGATATGTTACAGGACTGAGGCCAGTACGAGGTGGAGACAGACATCAATTCCAGTAGGCAAGGGAATAAGAACAAGTTCAGTTGGAAAGCAACTGACAGTGGATGGTTAACCTGAGAATTTAACTGTTCTAAAGGGAAAAAGTATAAAATGACTATATGTTGACCCGAGCATGACCTTGAGGACAAGGTTCTAAAAAGGGAAGGAAACTGGTACGTACAAATGTTGGACCCTAGGTCATAAAGGACCATTAAACCTAAGGATCGTAGGTTTAAGGGACACATGGCGTCAATGCATAAAATAAGTGCCAAGTGTCTAAAGACAACTAGTTAAGTAGTTGTAAACAGAAAACCCATTTGGTTAAGCATTAGTAGCATAGCTAGTTAAGCGAATGTTGCAAAGGAAGTACATTAAGTTCACTACTAGTACTAGTGCTAGAGGGAAGTGACAGTACCACTAGAGTTCGGATCTATATAAGATATCTAGGATCCCTAATCCTATAGAAGAATAAGAGAGCAAGGAAGATAGGATGTGGCTATGTGGATCAAGCTAGGAATCAAGAACATGCAATCAAGGGATTACTATGTTGAAGCCAATCCACATGACATAAGGATGTCATGCCTCAGCTATAGGCACTAGCATAGGTATCATCAGGGTCTTTGATCATAGCCATCCAGAGTTTTTGGAGTTCTTTGGCTTATGGATGTGAGCTAGGCTATGGGATTGAAGGAAAGATTCTTCTATTTTGCTTAATAGAATCAACCTACAGTAGTAGGGCTACTATGTGAACCTGGGACGTTCACTACTATGCATCATGGGGAGTCGAGGACTCAATGTGTGTCGGCGGTAGATGCATGGGCCCCAGTTGGGGTGTGATTGTACGTGGCACAGTGAGTGCTTGAAGGGCCTCAAGTACAGCTTAGCCTGGAATTAAGCAAATTAGTATTGCGTGTCATACCGTGGGGATCTGGGATCTAGGGTGAGGGAGGTAGGTGTGAGTTTCCATTTTAAGGCGGACGATCTTTTTGTGTGCGACATTCATACAATACAAGCCTTAAACCTTATTATACACGTACCCTTTCATCACCTAGCAAACTATATTAAAGTTATTCGCTTTTTAGAACATAGGAAGAGTAGAAGGAAAAGGAACTTGTTATGCCAAGTGAGATCAACAAGTTATCCATACCACAAGCATTGGTCTAATGTTATCAATTTGTAAGAAAGTCAAATAGAACTAGTAGCCAATTGACACCCTATTAGAAAGTATCTTAGTAGCATTACAAGGTTTTGATGCACCTTAAGTCTTTTGATGTGAATCAAAACTGTTTTGCTTTTGGGACTGGGTATGGCGACAACATCAAGCCAGGCCAGGCCACATGGCAATATTTGATTAGAGGTCAAAGGCCAATTTGGAGTAATACCTCCATAGTTTTCCAGAAAGGGCCCGACAGTGAAGGGTATCATCTCCTTCACGCGCCTCCATTGTCTATTAGGGAAGGCCCTTGATCTTTCATTGCATGTGGCCAGCCTCAGCACGACATATGAATGGAAGAAATATATGGAAACATGTGGCTACAAAGTAAGGAGGAAAGTGTCCACAAGAGAGTATTGGTTAAGGATATCATCGGTAGCCAACAAGTAAGGAGTCATAAAGAGCATAAGAATGCTTTTCCAATGTAATGAGGAGGAGAATGCTTTGCAAGGGCACGAGACAAATTGAGCAGGCCACTTGCTAAACACATCCACGTGAAACAAAAGCGCAACCACATTACCAAATTTACAAACAAAAAGGCAACATATGTGGCTGGAGAGTCCACATGCCTTTCTATAAATTCCACCCATCAACTTGCCCTTCTTCATTCAGCTCAGCTCCATACTTGTTTGGAATTTGATGGCAAATAGCGACATGACAGTGCATGCCGGATGCGAATGCTGTGGCCGCCTTGAAGAATGCACTCCTGGCTATGTGGGTCGAATTAAAAAAGAGTTTTTTGGCAATTTTGTTTGTGGGCTTTGTGCAGAAGCTGTGAAGGAAGAATATGGGCGCTGCACCCATCCTTGTTTAAGCTCTGCCTTACGTTCTCATATGCTTGTTTGCTCCACCTTCAATTTGGCAATTAAGCAAAAGCCTGCTACTCATGTCGCTGTTACCTCCTCTGCAATGAGGAAGCTTCTGTCTAGACGAGCATCTATGCCCACCGCAGATCCAAGACTGCTCTTGTCTTAATTGCTTACATATTGGCTCTTCCGGCCTAATAATGAATTAAACTCTGGATGGTTAAGGGTCATCCCGAATCTGTTCACAAGAGCTCATTGAACAGGTACCTGTATTTAGCAATTTCAACCATTATAAACTGACATGAAAATTTTGTTGACATTTTTGGTAATTTATCATTATCTATCACCATTTTATGCACTCAAAAAGCATAACGTCTACGTATAGTTGTTCGCTCAATCATACCTCGGTCCAATGCAGCATTTTTCTTCACTACCTTTTACATGCCATGTCATTAGCAAAACTCCCATCTCCCACATGATTAAGGGGATTGTTACTCATTAATTTTTGCAGCCATATATGTTAACTAGAAATGAGTGGACTTGCTTTTATTGATCTGGGTACAAGTTTCAGATTGATGAAAACATTAGGAAATATTAACTGCTTGATATTAAAGTTGGATATCTTATAATGCACGCAACCAACTACAAGAACACTAGGAACCTTGTTGTGACGACCATAAATATGCATCCAAGTTTCTTATAGCTTGGGATAATACTTCTTGATGATGCAACATACTTTTTATGGGTTTGTATCCATCTTTATGTTGCAACCGTTGATCTGCAGAATATTCTTTCCGTTGTACCCGTCAATGACCACACACATTTTCAACAAAAATCATAATGCGAGTTTTTTCTTTTTTATTCAGCAGGGTTTGCCTAACTCGAGGTGCACCAAACCCCGCAATTCTAGCCTATCCACGTGTTCAGCCACATCATCGATTTTTAATTAAAGCCATCAGATCTCTTATTTTCCAATCTGACGGTCATGACTAGATAATCCAAGGAAATTAGTTTCCCTCTTCTCCGACAATGGCTCTGGCTATGGCTATGGCTATGGCTATGGCTATGGCTATGGCTATGGCTAATCCGACCAACCAGATGCCATCGCATTTCTGACTCTTCTCACTGTTTGCAGTAAGGCAGGGAGTATTTCGAGTTCATGTGCTTGAGTTATCTGATTCCCAACTACGCAATCAATCCAACCAAACCCATTTCCCAAGCTCGTATTCTTGCAGATAACGCGGATAAGGGTGTTCAATTAGGTTGTTTAGGTAGCGGGGATAAGGGTGTTCAATTAGGCTATTTTCATAGGTACCTTCTTATGCGAAAAGAGAGCCATAGCTTGGGCATTTCGTTTAGATTGTGTCTGATTTTGTGCTATCTTCATCACATGATTATTTTAGTCCGACTTGGCATATTTTTGGAGCACTAAACTCAATAGGTATCGCATTTGGCAAAAAGCTTGAAGTTGGTATATGTGTTTTGAGGTTTTAGTTCACAATATCAAAACAAGAGAAAAAATGCTTCAACGTTTGCTAAATATGATTAGCATGAGCTACTGGAATCCCGAAATGATCGCGATTTCGTATGATATTATCTCACAGATAATTCCTCATCTACATTGTTGTAAGATCTAAAAACATAGATTCTTTTAAAATCATGGATTTTTTGTACGTAGGATGAGAAGCCAGAGTGAGCAGAGTCAACATATTTTGATTGCTATGGAAGAACCTTGCCTTCAACGAACTTAGACGGTTTTTCAGAGTTGCAAGTCTTGATGCACTTATTTGTATCAAGCTCTGCATCACCGACAGAATATAGGGCAGAAAAGGTAAGAGTTCGTACTCCTAAATCCTTTGGATAAAAATTGATAGTTTTACTATCTACTTAAGAAGGACGTCATTTGGATAATAAGAAACTTCAAAGAATCGTAGTGAATTTCATGCCGATATGCCAGGGATAAGCTGGTAGTCTCATGTCCTTATTAAGAATCGTAGTGAATTTCATGCCGATATGCCAAGGATAAGCTGGCAGCCTCATGTCCTTATTAAGAAAAAAACAGGTTATTGCAAGGGAGAATGCACCACTTTGTTGTTTGCAAGATGCTGCTAAACTCAGCTCATTGAATGACTTCCTGATTTGCTCCATTGATGTATTAGGACTCAAAAAATGAAAATGATGACGAGCAGATGTTTGATATTCATAAATGTAAGAGTCTTCAAATACAATATACGGATTTTCCCATTACGGTCTCGAATCTTAGCATTGTTAATGAACTTTATCGATTAAATTGTGCTTTGTGATGCTAGGTCTTGCTATAAGAAAACACATCTGGGAACAAAGATTATTTGCAGAAATACTTTTAAACATGGTAAGAGAAGTTCGACAATGTTTTTTATAACTTTACTCAGTGTAAATGCTTGCCAGATCAATTGGAGAAGAAGATAATTTATGCAAGGCCTGAAAATAAGAGTATGTTTAGACCTGATACATTGACAAAGTTTATGTTGCTATTTTTTTTTTCTGAATTTTTGGACAATCCAACAGTGGCCAACATTACTGAACAACATGATAGGTCTTTTAAAACTATCTTCCTTACATTGGGGAGAATGTTGTTTATGTTTTTTTAGGTGGATGGTGGAACAGGGAGCAAATCTTGAATTGGGAGATGCAAGCAAGAATTATCTTGAACGGCATAGAAGAAGCCACATGTGGCTGACATTTGAGTATAAGGCACAGACAAGGGAATATAAGTCCCTATTAAGTCCAATGTTAAGGATTTTTGAAGGAGGTGAAAATGTGTCTTGAGTTGAATGACCTAATGTCGAAAATCTGAAGTCAAACATTACTGCTGCAGAAATTTCATATAGGCTACAACTATCTGATTTATGATCCTGCTCTAATTTTTCTGCATAATGCACTAGCATCTCTGGTAACATGTTAGAAAAGGGTATTGCTTTGATTGATATTTTAGAAACTATTCTTGAGATATCTTCAGTTACTGCAAAAAGAGGAAGGTAGGTATGATGTGGATTTTGATAGAAATGCTTCAAAAAGGTTCATCAAGCAATCCAGACATTATGTTACATGTTGTAAATAGTCTATCAGTTGTGTAGAAAGCGGGGCAGCTGTGAAAAAGGGAAGAAATGGGACTTGACACTTCCATCCATATGATACTAGCAAATATTCTAGCACAGTCTTCAAGTCCAATTTCATTTCCAAGCCTATTTTGCTCTTGTCACATTCATGTTTTTAACCATGTTTCTGTCATTTGTATTGCCCATATATTCTATTACGAATACTTGGACTAGTCGCACCATCTAGAATGATGATTTGCGGAGTTTGATCTTAGTACTGCAAATGCTTCCCACAATCATCATTGTTCCCTTTCAGATATGACATAGTTCAAGCAAGAGGAGTCACATAATACTTTGTGATGGTAGACCGTAACAAGAGTTCTCATTGTCTTTACTCATAAGTGCCATTTTTTTCATATGGTGGTTTCCTAGGTACTTTTTCTATACTTCTTTTCAGGTTTGGAATGTTGGTAGTGCAGAGCCCAGACTACCATGTTTTTCCTAGATTTAGAGATGCAATAAAAAATTGGCTAGTTCATTTAGAGTTGACATGCTCTTAGTTATCATGATAGTTATCATGACAATGCGAAGGTTTGTTGCTTCGACCTTGGCTTGAATCTTGCTTCCATCATCCAAGAACCTGAACTTAAAACCCCAACAAGTGTGGATTCCTCATGAACAGAAGCCTTGGTATAAGAAGAGGCAGGACATTATGTTGTATTCGATCTGCATATGCACAAGTTCATAGAAATTTGAGTTCCTCTGTGATTTTCATACATTTAGATGCCATACATGAGAGTTGAAAAGGATAGTTCATAGAGAGAAGGACTTGATTATGGTTATAACGGAGCGAACTCATAAATCTGACTATATTATTGCAGGTTTTTCTTCACTTGAAGAAGATGGATGCCAGTCATCCACATCATTGCGAAAAGCTATTTCAGTTGTTTATGACGTAAATCCCTGACTTTCACCTGCTTATGAAGAGGATTATGTTCCCAATGGCAGCTATAGCTTGTCAGGACATCATTTACTGCATTCAATTCCCAGCGATGGAAATATCTGTAAACATAAATTTGACTCTGCAGAAAGATGCAATAAAGAAGCATTGTCCAATGAGTAAACACAAACCAAAGGTGAGTCTCTGGACAAACTAATCTATCCATCAAGGTTTGAAGGCTTACTATATCTTTCATATACTAGATATCATGCTTATACGGCATAGATAAGATGGTTCTCCGTTATGATTGCTACTAAGTTTTGATTTGAAGAGTTTGATTGCAAAGTCATCATGCTGCAGCCTGCAACGCATATTTCTTGGTTAAATTCAGAGAAGGTACTGACCTTAGAATACTTGATTCCTTTTGGGGCATTATTTTAAGACAATTATCCATGAGAGTGCATTTGTCTAAGCTAGAAGCTAATTGTGCAAATAATGCATAGAATACGTAGTGACATGCACCAATGCTTAGTAATATGCATTGGATGAAAGAAGAAACTTTTAAGAAGTGTTTGAGATGTGTCTTCAAACTTTATAAAGGAGCATATTGTGACGACCATACAGATCCAGTACAATACGGCCGTACGAGCGTACAATACGGTCGTCACACAAACATCATGCATGGCGACACTTGGCTTCATCACA
>JAANSK020272702.1:0-11524 GCA_011763485.2 Isoetes engelmannii
AACCACCTGGGAGCGGCCGCCCGCGAGCGGCGCCGCTCCCAGGTGGTTTACACCTGCAAACCACCCATGCTGACTGGTTCGCCTACGTGGACTTTTTTCGGCCCAGGTTTCCGTCCACGTAATGATGCCTTTTTTTTTTTCATTTGGGGCAGCAGGGGAGTTCCGCCGGATCTGCTCTTCTTGCTCTGCTCTTCTTCCTTCTGGATTAGCTCCTTCTTGCTCTTCTTGCCGGATCTGCTCTTCCGCCGGATCTGCTCTTCTTGCTCTGCTCTTCTTGCTTCGAGATCGTTGTTAAGCTCTTTTTAATCCTGCTCTTTTTTCAGCTAAGCATTTACAAGAATGGCAAAATTCCTGTGCTCCAAAGACGGCAGTATCCCATCTTGTTTTCCCAATAATTCGCTTTTAATCAGTCCAAGAACTTGAAGTAAGCAGTATTATTTCACGCATTAATTCGTATTTTCCTGCCAAATTCTGAAGAGATGAGAAGTATAATAGAAGAAAGACAGATCAAGCAAGGGGAAAACAGGGGAAACCGCATACATCAAATCTGTCATTCTTCTTAAGCATTCTTCTTCAAATTTTACAGTCTCCGGCGGTTGATCGTTGTTAAGATACCAGATCCGTATATGCCTCCATATTGTTTTAACTCGAGGCGTGTTAATATGAAGACCAAATGCTCTTCTTACTTCTTGCTTCTGGATTAGCAGGGGCGCTCCTTCTTGTTTATCCCTTGTTTGAAATGAAATCCCATGTTTGCTTATGCTGAAACGGACTCAAATCCGGTGAGCTTATGGTCGAAAAGAAGACTGTAGAAGGCCACTGCCTTGGAAGGAAGAACCTTGCATATATCCCAGCCGGAAAAACCTGAAGAACCCGAAGAAAACCTGAAAAACCTGAAGAACCGCCTTGCAAGGAAGTCTATTCCGGCCTTCTTGATGGTCAGACTACTCTCAGCCCTACTCGCACAGGGCTATAGCACAGGGACGGGTGGCTTCACAGGCACAGGGGCGGAAGAGCCTGGCGGCGCCGCTCCGCAAAATCCTGTAGCTTGCAGTAAACTTTAGGTGGGGGAATAAACTTGGGGTTAGCAGATTAAACAACTGTGTAAAAATGAAGGAAACCTGGGCCGGATAAAGTTTACAGAATCACGGCATGAGCGACCCTATACCTAAAATGTACATCTCCTACCTAATCTAAGCTAGCACGAAGCATTATACAAGAACTTAATTCCAGCCGAAAAATATGAGGAATCACATGGTTTTAGACAAAAAACTTCCTGAGAATTTTGTTCTATATCAAACATTCTTGACTTCAGCATGTAGGCTGCAAGGGTTCCCCAGAATTTGTCGCTGATCACAGGTACTTTTGTTAGAAAACAACAACATGCTGACACATCAGAAGATTGCCCTCTTTATTTCAAATAAACTTAACTAGGTTTCCAACTTATCAAGTGAACCCCATAAAATAAAAAATGAACACACCACGGGGGATTCATACCCTCACCTTGGCTCAACAGAATGTATCCAAATGCATCCAATCCAAGAAAGGTGCAAATTGCATTGAATCAAGTGCTCAATCATAGAAAAATTCAACCTATCAATGGTTATAAAAATAGAGGCTATGCCATGAGAATGTATAGAGGTGTTTCCACAATGAAGTCCTTCATTTTCAGTTATCACAGCCAAAACCATGGCTGAAACAGTTATAATCATGTCAATGCCCATTCTTTATGCCCCCAAAGATTCTGTCATGAAGTACAATGATGTAAGACTGTGAAACACATGTATTGAAGCTACATGTATGGTGAAGTTTCCACTTATTTGTGTTCATTATTTTGCCTTGTCTAAGGAAGAGAGTACTGACCTAAGAGATGGCAATAGAATATGGTGAGTCCGTCTATTTTCAAATACGTGGTTGTTTTGGGTCTGTTTCCCAAATCTCCTGCAAGACAGCCCTCTATGAGGACCCTAGAATCAAACACACTATTAGCAAAATGATGTTGATAGCGGCAAAAATATTTGCCGCAAAAAATAAAAAAAATGCGGCAAAAAAAAAAGGGCTCCTACTAATTCCGCCACAAATCAATGGCATCCAAGAATGCCATGATTGGTGGCAAAATTTTGTCTTAATATTTGTGGCAAAATTTGATGCCACATTTGACAACAAAAATAAGTGCTACTTATAGTGGCAAACTTAAGTGCCATTGTTACAGGCATATTTAGATCCACTCATATTGATGAAATCTTGTGCCATTTACAGCGGCAAATTTGGGTAGCACTTATAGTGGGAAATTCAGGTGCCACTTATAGTGGCAAACTCACATGCCAATTTTATGGGCATACTTAGTGCCATTTATAGTGGTGAATTATCATGCCACTTATAGTACATTATTCAACGTTCGGCCAGTATGTCTAAAAACTCCTAGAGCCTTCAAACTTATCAGTCCCGAGGTCAAGCCTCGAGGAACCCTAGAGAACCATTTTTTGGTGCACTTACAACTGTGTACCATCCTATCATGGCAATGTGTAAGCAAATGAATTGCAAACTATAATTTGTATTCAATCAACTAATTTAAAACACTAGACATGGCAAGTCCAAATAGGATATTTAGTAAGTCCATTGCCAAGTGACCGTTAACATGGCAAGATAATAGTATTATACAAGGCCAATACAACGTGTGAAGTGGAATAAAAATCCTAAAAAAAGATTGGAACATTCTACTAAGTTTGAATATGCTGATTACAATGCACGAATCTAAATACAATGTATAGATCTATGAGAGCCTTAGAAGCCCCTTGAATAAACAAGAATTTTCATTGTAGTCATTAGAGGTAAGCAATTAAGAAGAATTCTTACAATAATGCAAATGTCCTTTTGTAGAAAGATTGTGCCTCTTGTATAAGGCAACACAACTTTGTCTTCTATCTGGTATTGTCTTATCAGCATGATGCCTTGCCAATAACATGTACAGGCTCTTTCTGCATATGCAGTAACTAGAATGTTAATTCACCTCCATGGTGTATGTAAGCGTCAGGCACATTAAGAGGGTTTATAAAACTTATTCGTATTATGTGATCATGTCACTGATTTAGTTTGTGCTACAGTCACTGTACCATCCTATTAGAACAAAAATCAAGGAGGTGGAGTTCTGGTTACCTGCACCCAACATAAAAAAAATAAGCGTCAGAATGGTTATGATGAAGAGGATAGCAAGTAAGCTGGGAACACCACGGTTCATCACCCTTGACCCTGCTTTGTTTGAAATAAAATAATTGAAAGCAATACGAATTTTAAAATTGTAAAGCTACAAAGATTAACGTGATTTCCAGCAATAGGAGAAACTCATTTGGAGATCCATAAGGTAAGGTATTCACAAATACAAATCTGCAGCATTCACAAAATTAATATAACATATTATGTACCAGGTTAGGCCGTACATGAAAGACAAGCTTAGTTTATGGCGCTGAAAATGCTAGATAGACACATTAGAACTCACTAGTACGGAATTAGTGCAGAACTAGTTTGGTCATGCACAAGAAAAATATGAACGTAAGCAAAATGCCTTGTAGCAACAGTTTGAAAAATTAAAATTTTCTACATCATAGAGCTACAAAAGCCTTATTTTTGTAGCATGACGTATGCTAAATAACAAAATGCAAACACATGTAAATTAGCAATAAGTTTGCAAATCACATATACAAAAAAGAAATATAATGCTTGTAGTCTCACATAAAGATTTGATACCAGTTTAGCATATTGCAGAATTTGCACTTAGGAAAACACATATATACCGACCTGGATTAGCACTCCTGGTTCAGGAAGAATCAGCATAAGACTTGTAGTTGAGGTTTTGTAACAAATTCGAATTCCCAACATCATCTTGTTGGTCTTGATGTTTATCCATAGTCCAATCCATACGAGCACCCATATAGCTCTCCATATCAGAAAAAGTGTATAGAGAATGAGAGATCTTATGTGCATCTTCTAAAACTGTACAAGGCATCAGAGCAGAGCATCTTGGAAGAAAATGTCCAAGGAATTCTAACAGATGATTTGGGTGAATTTTTGTGCGCAAAGATATATCTATCAGAGGTGAGCATCAAAGCAAAGCAACGGTGAAGAAAATGCTCAAAGACCTGTAAATTCAAAACATTTCAATGTTAAAAACACATCATGAGCTACTTGAAATGAAGCATGAACCTTCTTCAAACTCACTTTTCAATGTCCTTTCACATGTAGACAAGGATCTAATCTATATATCTTATCCACGGTAAGAACAGGAGCAACGCTTTCCATCAACCAAAATGGAACTTTTGAGCTGTTAGACTCTAACAAAATTCTAGCATGGTCTCCACAAACTCAAGAAATTGCATCCGTAGCTGCTTCACACATGCAACCTAGTACTCTGTCACAACACAAATAATACACTATGGCAGAGCTTTGATGTGTAAGGTACCTGCATGCTGGAGAAATAGCTGTGCGTGGCCAATTTTATTTTGAAGGGATCATCCAGATGGAGATACACAGCATGCATGATTTCAGGATACCACAATTTAAGATGTTCAAAGAGTTGAGGCATATATTCTGATTGCAGTGCAGCAGTCCAAAAGGAGTCAGCCAAATACTTGTTCTCCTATTGCAAGAGGTTAACCTGAGAATTTTCTAGAGTAGCTTTGAATTCAACAGGGGAGCATGCAATAAATCATTGTTGAGAGTGAGCCAAATAATAATCATGCATTATATAAGCCATGGGCTGCACCACTCAAAGAATAAAAAATTCAAAATCTTCAACATAAACAAACTAGAAAGTGAATACGACACAGAGAAGTCCTTTGTCTTCAACTATCAAATCAGACGAAATGCATAAGAGTCATTAACCATCAGGGGACCCATGATATTGCCTGCAACACTTAGCCATCTCAGAAGAAAAGTGTGGCGCCTTGACCAAACATTAGCAAGATAGATGTCCGGCTGAGGGAATTCAGTATGAACTGAAGAAACAAGGGCCATATATGTCTCTTGCTATTATTGGGCATCATTCGCCGAATGGACAACAACATCACGCTGTTGAGTGAGATCTTGTCTCTTGTGGTCTTTATCAGTGAGACTATGCATGAGGTCACGGATCTTCAGATGAGTGTGCTGATTGCTGGGAGGGAAGCTCCGTGGGATGAGAGATGCAACTGAAAAGTGGCGATCTCTGCATCATCCAAGGATTTCTGCTTGATCTTTTCTTGGGGATTAGCTTCTAACTCTTGAAGCTTGATTTGAGCCACAACCAACTGTCCTTCTAGATGAGTAAGGTGAACATGTTGTTGATTGTTGGTGTGCTGCAGACGTAGGTTCTCAGTTTGATGACCCGTATAGAGTGCCTGCATCAGAAAGGCTTGTTCCTTAACCTGTAGTAGTGTCGTGAGATGTTCCACTTGGCTTTGGAGCGGGCGTAAAGATCTTTGAGCTCCATCTTGGTCTGCTTTCCTGCGGGAGCAGTTTCCTTGAAATTGAGGTCATAATACAGGGGTGCTCAACGTTTATGCTTCCACTGAGCCTCATGAAAAGAGACGCACAATGGGAGGAAATGAGAAATTAGATTGAGGGTCAGACTCAAGTCACTAATTGGTTTCTGGCTGGGGACTTCAATAATACTCCCCTGTTGGATTAGAAGCTAGGCAAGAAATTAAATATGACAAGGAAAAAAGGAAAGAATGGGATTCTTTTATGAGCGTATTTATTTATCACCCCTTCTTCCTCAACTGATTACTTCTGGAGTAACAAGAGAAAATGCTCAGATAGAACTTTCTGCTTCTTCCCTAGAACAAACACATCATGAGCTCATGCTGGCATTGTGGCGATTGTCCAATCATATTTTTCGATGTTGAGGGCATGGAGCTCCTTGTGAAGTGTATCAATGGTATTCAGATGGTCTTGGATACCAGTCATGAGTTTTTCTTGAGCCTCTTTAAGAGTGACCATACAACTATCCACTTCCTGCGAATATTAAAAGAGCACTTTGTGTGGTGGTTGGTGATTGGCATGTGACTGGTGATCTGGTGGGGTCGAAACACGCGACGCTTGGTTGTTCTAAGAGCAACTTCATGAATGAGATGAAGAAATCGGGATGACCCCAGATGGCTGTTTAGCAGGTTCTGAAGGTCCCACGTTAGGTTTAGGAACATTCTGCTGAGGGTGCTGGCTCAGGTCATCATGTAAGCTGCGAACACAGTGATGATATTGAAGGGATGCCTGTTGTAAGTCCGAGAAGTGGGATCTGAGTGATGCGTGGATGTGACATTGTGGGCATGAACGGGAAGACAGTGCTCAATCAGTACCTGAAAGGGGTGCCCATAGCGGATTCAGTTTCTTTTGCAAGATTTTTTGTAGGCGGTGAATTTCATATCCATGATACGTTGGAACATCAGTTGTGGCCAATCAACATGGATGCTGGAATGAATAGCCGCAAGGGTCGTTTGGAAAAAATTCATGTTGATCTGGTTGTTCTTGACCCGATGGCCATAGAACTTCTGCCATAAAAATTTGACAAGACTCCCTGATGGGACATTTCAAAGTTATGAAGTTTTGTGGAAGTGGCCGTGTATGGGGTTTTGCACATCCGGACCAACTCAGAGTAAGGATGTCACGATTGAGATGAAATACCTGAGATACGTTATCTTTATTGAGGGAGATGCTTAACCCACCAACAGAAGTCTAAAATCCCGCATCAATGGAGACAACATGCACCACAAATTCACAAAGTTGAGCTGGATTGATTTGCAAAAGGGTCTAGCCCTTGGTCTATACCTTTGAGGGGAGTGGTGAAGGCGGCGGCTTGCATGGTGTAACATTCCTAACTGACATACACTTAACCAGCTGGGCAAACGATTTAGACATTTATGAGCAGTCACTTCTCCCCATTTATGTCAGTGTCTTTGGAATGTCCCACATGCACATTCAAGAATCGAATCCTCGAGACACCTACCATGGGCCCGTTACAATCTCTCCCACTAGACTATGCTCACCCTCGAGCATCCCAGTAACCAGTATACCACTGACTGGGTGGTTACTACGGTTACATATAGGAACCCATGGAGACTCAAACTCAAGACCTGCTCTGATACCAATTGTAACATTCCTAACCGACACCCTTAACCAACTGGACAAAACTGTCTAGACGTTTATGAGTAATCGCTTCTACACATTTATGCCGTTGTCTCTGGAATGCCCCACATGCACATTCAAGGATCAAATACTCGAGTGGTCTACCATGGGCCCGTTACACATGGGTTCCACAACAGGGGGTGTAGCATAACGAGTTTGGGCAGTCACAATAGAGAACAAAGTCTGGAAAGGCAAAGGCAAAGAAGAAATCTGAAAAGGCGTAAAAGAAGGTGAAGGGTTGCGAGGATTCAAAGGAATATATTTATAGGCCAGAAGGCGAAAATGAATCTGAGCCGTTGAATTGGGCACGCGGCAACATCTTGAAAAGTGGTGCAAGGGGAAACCAAATTTTGGCAAGTCCCAAGAGGAAGATCACGATAAAAAAAACATGCATTGTTGGAGTAGAATGAAACGGTCAGATAAGTGACATGTTGGAAGGCTGATTAATGACTAAGGTTGTCGTGCAAATCCTGAGAATATTCCTTAGGATCATTAAAAAAGGTAACCCAAAAAAGAAAATGTCTTAATGGAGTGGGACGGGTCAGTTCGTACTAGCCAGTGGTGAATGACAGGTGGAGGATTTGCAGCGTGGTATAGAAATCTCCCAAGATATTGCGTTAATGACGGATTTGATCGTAGGATTTAGAAATGACATGGAGGTTGAATCCAGGTGGCACCGAATTGCCCTTCAAGCTACCCTTCATTGCCCTTCCCTTGCCCTTCAAAAAATATTGGGATGTTCTTTATATAGGTATTACATTATGAACATATTGGCAATGTAATTACTGATCACACATGTTATCTATGAAGGTGCTGATTTAGTGCTTGAATTTCGTTTTTTTGTACACCACTAGCAAAAAAACACCCAAGGAGAGCTTTAGGTCTGGACAGAACTATTCGCAGCAGCATTATGGAGATGGTGAACACTATGCCCAAGAATTGTAACGTATGGATAACATGCCAGGTGAATAACATTGATCTTTGATGCCTGAAGAACCATGGGATCCCCATGGACAGATGGCTCACCAGTCAGGCAGACAAGTCTGGTTCCTCTCATTCTTACTATATATGTAATACTACATCTACGTTGCACCCCCGGTGTGGGGTATGTAATTCTCTGGGCGATAGCGGCTCCGAATGGGGAGTAAGAAGAAGCGGGAGAGATTAGCTTAGGATCTTGGTTTGTATAGGCCCTGGCCTTTTTCTAAAAACTTTTTGGAAATAAAATGGCTATGTCACCAGTTTAACCACTTTGTTGTGGATTTGTGTCTGAGTCAGTGTCCTTTGTAGCATCTATATAGAATGGTTTGAGGCGAAAACCATTAACTAGAGATGGAGGAAGTGTTTCATCTAATTCTGCAAGTTGAAAAACACTGGGTTGAACAACTTGTTCGACTTTGTATGGACCAAGCCAATGAAACTTAAGTTTGTCAGGATGAGTCTTGTACCGAGAATCATAAATTGAGACAAATCACCTTTGTTGAATTTCTTCTTCTTGATATTGTCATCATGCCATAGCTTGTGTAGCTTATTACCAGCCAAAACATAGAGGTAGGCATCTCTATGTGTCTCATCCAATTGTTGCAATTGATAAACACGTTCTCGTAAAGTAGCGGTGGATCATGTGCCAACTGAAACCGAAGAGTGGGCAAAATATATTCAAATGGCATCAAAGCCCCTTGACCATAAACTAGCTTGAACATGTTTGTCAAGTAGCTATTTTATAAGTGGTATTTTAAGCCCATAAAATGGTAGGCATCTTTCATGCCAATCCTTCCGAGAAGCATCACAAATCTTCTTAAGAATATTGATCAGGGTGTTGTTACTTTTTGCAAGTCCATTGCCTTGTGGATAATAAGGAGTGCTTTTTCTGTGGTGGATATGCAAATAATCAGTGAGTTCCTTAATAGTGTGATTGACAAAGTGCACACCACAATCACTGCCAATTTCTATGGGATAGCCAAAGCGTGTGATGGTAAGCGTGTAAAGAACTCGCGCCGTGCTGGCCGCGGTGTTATTGGGTAAGGCTTCTGCCCACTTGGTAGCATAATCCGTGAGAACCACGATGTATCAAGCACGTGCATTTCGGGGGGAGGGGAAGATCAATAGGACCCACAAAGTCCATGCCCCATTTGCTGAGGGGAAGAGGCGTGGCAACTCGCGTTGATGAAAGAGCGTCACGGGCCGTGGGTCGGCCTACCCTTTGACACACATCACAAGTGCAGGTGTGCGTGTGAGCATCTTTGAACATCATGGGGCAAAAATATCCTGCCAAGAGGATATTCCATGTCGTGTTATCACCACTGAAATGACCACCTCTTGGTATACAATATCTGGAATCTCATGGGGGAGGACACATCTTCTCAAAATCATGTCCTTACATCGTCTACAAAGATGGCCCGCTGCCATGGTATAGTCGCGAACTTCACGATGGAATTGTTGACGGCGTGCTAGAAGTTTTTCTGGAGAAGCGTGGTATCTTCCATGAGAAGTGTGCCCGACAGTAAATACTATTGATAATCATAAAATCAGTGTGGCGTGGCAGTGACCAGAAAAAGTTTTGCACTGGAAAAGTGTCCGAAACTCCTGAGGCAGGATCATCAGTATGGATGCGTGAAAGATAGTTAGGAACAGTATGAGATTTGTCTGGCTTTGCGGCTTCCAGTTTAAAGACATAGGCTACTTGCTCCCTCTTTATGTATTTAAGTAACTTCTTACTAGACATGCATTGCATTATAGGAGTAACTTCTGTACCTATTATTTCCACTGTTTTGCCGTTAGGTGCCATCAAGGTGACCTTTCTATTCCCACAGTCAATCAAGGCCTTTGCGGGAATGAGGCACTCCATGCCTATTATCGGATCATATTTCCCCATATTCATGACTTCTGCCCCCTGTCAATTCCAGGCAGTTGGATGTCAAAGTTTAACCTTTTTCCATCCGGTGCTTGATTGCTCCACTTGCTAGCACAACTGGCCTGGTTTTCAATTGTAACATCTCTACCACCAGTGGCGAAGCAAAATTATGGGTGCTTTCTAAGTCTATGAGAACTATAAAGGATTTGGCTTTTACCTTGCCGATTGTAGATATTACACTGTATTGACTTTCGGCATTTTCAGTATCAATGACAGCAAGGATGTGGCACTCACCCTAGATATAGTCCCATGCTTCCTCTTCGCCATCCTCCGGGGGTGTTTTCCAACCTCCTAGTTCTGCAAGGGCCGCGTTCATGACAAATGGGCATGTTTGTGTCCTGTGCCCTGGCTAGAAACATCTAAAGCACAATTGTTTTTTCAATGCACTCCTGCCTCTTCTCATTTGGGATCGTTTGAAGGAACTGATTCACCATTTTGGAGTAATTGGAACCTTATGTTTGAGGCTTATCATTGAAGATTATCTACATTTTGTCTTGCTTTCCATAATTGGCATTATAAGGCGGTCTAGCAGGAGCTGGGTTGGCCGGCCTAAAACTGTAAGCTCCCGAGCCTTTTCCTTTGTCTTACCATGCTGTTTTATTTGAGCTATCTTGGGGCCCTGTCCCCTGCAAGCTTATAGCTTTTGACTCCGCTTTTGACAATGTGCGGGGATTTATGGCCTTCACAGATTTTTGATGTCCTCATTTAAGCCTTTCATGTACCCCTCTACTGCAATGCTTTCACTCAGATTTCGCACATATAGTCGCACCTCATGAATTCTTTGGTGTACTTTTGCACCGTCCTATTGCCTTGTTGCAACCTGTAAAAAGTCTGCTCCATGTGGCATTTGTGTTCTCTTAGCACATAATGGCGTTTGAACGCCCAGAAAACTTCTTGAACCTGCACGCGTCCTAGCTCAGGCCATAGCTTTTTGCATAGCCCTTCCACCAGATTTGGGCTGCCTCTGAGATTTTGTCATTGCTACTCTCCCCTTATCCTTGTCCTTCATGCTATAGGCGTTGCCATGTTCTCTTATTTCATCAAGCCAGGCCTCTATTTGCATTCCTGACCTGTTTTCCCTCGAGACTGCTCTGGCTTCCTGGATTCCCATATGTTGCCTAGGGCCGAGTCGACTTTCCTCTAATAGTCCAAGACTTTATCATTTTTGTCCCAGTTGTTTTGTTTTAGTTGTTTTGTTTTAGTTGTTTTGTTTTGGTTCGCTTTCTGCCTCCCTTTTTGAGTTGGTGTCCGAACTAGAGCTATCAGAGGTGGAGTCAGTTCTGGAGGATCTATGTTTGCTCCTCTTCTTCCTCTTATCATCTTTGGGAGGATCGATGACATATTTTCTTCCGAACTAGGCATAACAAAATCATCATACAAGCAGGGATAGGTTCTGTACGTTTTTGGCTAGAATTCTATACGTTTTTTTCCAAAAAAACGTATTTTTCATGTTTT
>JAANSK020272713.1:0-21129 GCA_011763485.2 Isoetes engelmannii
GGTTTGTGCTAACCCTTGTATGCTTCCGCTGTCTATAGGTGTTTCCAGTGAAGGGATGGAAGGCCAATGACACCTCTGTGCCCTTCCCTTGGATGCTCGGCCCTCCCGAGTAGTCCGGGGTATCCGGAGGGCCCGATTCAATGGTGTCAGCCATTGAGAAGGGGAATTTTCCTGACGGTATACGATGGGAGCATCGTATAGTGCCAGGGAGCGTCACATCAATACACAAAAAGTGTGAAATACAAGATCAACCATCATCACATTACATAGCTTGATAACAAGAGAATAAACATCTAATCTTAATCAGACATCTAACTTACAGTTAGGGTTGTTTGATTAGGGTTCAGCATCGGAACTAAGGTTCTAAGATGGCACTTATCGAAATACGACATGTTAGCTTAGCTGGAATGCTAACTTTTAGATGAGCTAGCCAACTAACTACTCAAAATACTTGGTCCCGACGAACTTCCTCCTGCCCCTATAGAGTCTCCATCTCCCCCCAAATCTTGGAGTAGATGCCCCTCAAGCTACTGCGCTCACCACTCTTGGGCGAAATACAAGATCAACTATCTTTTCTGACCGGCACGTAAAGTGCCAGCTTTTGGGTTTTGAAGTTAGTCCACAACGCATTCCACTTGACTGATTTTGAGATAACTTCTGTCGTTGTTGCACGCTTGACGACAGGCAATTGTTGCCAAAATTTGCCTCCAATGAGCATTATCATTCCCCCAAAGGGCCTGCCATCTTGACGTATCTCACGTAAAAGCCTATTGATGGCGGTGAATGTCTGTGTGTGTGTGACATTTCCATTTCGTCCCAGACCATAATGCTTGCCTTTCTAAGTACATCTACTTGTTGTCTTGTCGCACGCAGTGTGGAGATTGTTGCCTCTTTTGTCAAGTTGAGTGGTAAATTGACTGTCGAATGAATTGTTTGTGATCCCTTCAATAGGAAGCTCAAACTGTCCAAGCAAGTGATACAACACCAACGCCACATCCTCTTAGTATACTAATTAGACTATTGAAGAGGTGTCTTGCTTGTGCCTCATGGGCCGTCGACATTGATATATTGGGATTGTTGTTGGCTGGTTGCGTTGAGGATAATGTCAGCTATGTGCTTTTGTTCCTTGTTTAGCTTGCCATAGTTCTCTTGCCCTGCATCTAAGGTAAGTTCTTTTGGCAACTTGCCTAGGATGTCTAGTTGTAGGACTGACAGTCCAAATTGTTACCGTATTATGCTTCTAAAACCTTCCTACATGACCACCCAACTGGATCAAATGAGATTTATGAAAACCTGAGCACGAATTCTTCAGAAAGGAGAGAAAGACCTACGCTCTAGGCATTCCAAACAAGGTGTTTTCACGCTAAGGTTGCCCTCGTGGAGGGGCATAGAGGAAGATAAAAATTTTATGCTTCGAGGAAGATTTGTATTTGAAACGCCTGATGTAGACAAAAAATCAGACCACAGGAAGCAGCGACTCTTCTAGTGGTGGGTGAGAAAAGGGATCAAGAACGACAAAAAACTAGCTCAAAGAGAGAAAAATCCATGTGAATCACCCTTACGAAATCAAGAAAGTTTTGCAGAATCCGAAAAAGCCAAGATCGGACAAGCCCTGAGAATTGTCGGATAGCTATAAGACTTCAGCAACACATGGCTAAGAAGGCTAGCTAGAGCAATCTAGATCAATCGTAGCAGATCAATTTAGAGCAAGGCAATTCAAGCGATTCTATCCAGTAACAAATCAATTAGGGCTAAGAAATTAACATGTAGACTCAAAAGCGAGATAGGATTAGAATAGTGAGACAATAGTAGAAAACTTGAAAAAAACATGGATTGAACCCAAAACACAAAGCCTACGGAATCTAGGTATTAATGATACGTCGCACAACGAGAGAAAATCGTGCTTCACGTCACCAGACCAGGTAGAAGCGTGAAATATCAGAGGCTCATGCAGAAAGTCTCAACTTTTGGCATGCATGCAGCAGGTTTGAAATAATTTATCTGGTAGCTGTTCCCACAACAGGCAGCATCGGAACTGCAAGAATCACTTCTATCTGCATGCCTGCATTCCATCGAACTGGAAGTGTTCCCAGGTTTCAGATCTTTTCTTATTGTTAGTGGGCCTTGAAAAATCTCATTCGTCCATTCAAACTGTTATTGAAATCTGGTCCTTTCCTTAGGTACATACTAAACATATTCCATTTTCCTTACTGCAGCCCTAGGTTTCCCCTTTGGGCAACCAAAAAATGAATGGTTTCCAGAAAAATTTAGTCCCGCCAAAACCTACCCGAGGCAATCTCCACCAATCAAGAAAAGCGACGAAATTAATTGCTTGGAGATAATTGCAGGTAAAGGCATGCTATTTCCATCCATTATTTGGATAGATTTGGAATCTCCGCATGGGAAATATGGTAAATTTGGGAGTCCCATTGAGAAAAGTGTGCATGTCAAAATAAAAACATGTGGCTGCCAAAGACATTTATAGTGCCATGTAGGAATGAATTATGACCAAAGGCCTTCACCTCTTATTGGCCAAAGCTAATAGCTGATGTGTATTTTCTCTCTATTATCATAAAGGGTTTTTTTGAGAGCCCAGAATTTCTCTTATGCATCTCTAGCACAGTGCATGTATCATAGCAAGCCAATCGGAATCCACTCCAGGCCACACATCTCTAGTACATGTACATCTCTAGTACAGTACATGTATCACAGCAATCCAATCAGAATCCGCTCCAGGCCACACATCTCCACTACATTACATGTATCACAGGAAGCCAATGTATGGACCAATTTTGAACTTGTGGCCTCAGCGCAATGGATTATAAAGTCCCATTACTAAACTCGTTTAGGCCATACTCGAACCCGTGACCTCGGGTGTGGCGAGTTTAAGGTCCTACCACTGGATGACGCCCCAAAGGGCAATACCAGGGGTGGTTTTGGCCACCCTGTGAACATAGATGGCATATCCCCTTTATTATAAGTGAATCCCTTGGGCGGCCTCCCTCCTGTGGTGTCAGAATGGAATCCCGAATGGGATTCTCCTACGCATAAAATATCGAAAGAGCCAATCTAGACTCTTTCCGTCGAGAACTTCCGATGGTTATATGTTCTGCTGGCAAGGGGGGGGGGTGTTCCCTCAAACTCAGTCAGAATCACATGTTTGATGGCCACATGTTTTGAGTTGAAGAAGCCTGGTATGTTCGGGGGCACTTAAAAGGGAGAACAATAAAAAAATTCCAAAATTCCAACAAGCACATGGGGGAAGTAAATATTTAGCAACGAACTACATTCAACTACCACAAAGGCTGTTATGCATTCGTCATCACAGCTCAACACCCTTCTCCCCATATTTCCATACATACGACAAACCTATATTAATGCTCACATTTTTTTAACGCCCCAGATTACCCCCTCAACTCCCAAGCTACATCACCGCCGTCCACTGCACATGGATGTATTTCCTTTGCCTTGGCTTCCTGTTCTTCTTGTTTGGCTCTTCAGCTCCTCCGCCATACTGCAATCAATTCGTGAATTCATGACAAATTTTACAAATCGATTTGATTAGTCTGGTCAGTTTCTTAACGGCATATTTTTGCATATCGATTTCATCAGTTTCTTGTACATATTGATGGGAAATTGCCAAGCTTCAGACGCTGTGGCATCGATTGTGGAGTATCCAAGTGGCCGAATTGATAAGTTATACTGGTCCGTTACCGCCAGGCATCTTATGCTTCAAAATCCGGGGCATTATGTCGCTGTTTATGTCTGGTCCAAATCTTCTAGTCAATCCAGGCCCAGGCTTAAACTCTTGCCTCCTGCTTCAATTTTGAGCGCCGGAAAATGTTACCGCCTTGTCACATATGAAGGTATCTTGATTTTCTTGTTGGATTTCATTTTGCGTCATCCTTTCTTTCATTTAGGGCTTATAATTTCCGTTGATTTCTTTGCTTAGAGGTTGTAGGGGATCTCTGTGCAAGAAGAGGGATTATCAAGATACCTAAAGGGGCTGTGAAACAGGGGAATGGATCCTCCAGAGTTGTGTCGGAAGGCACATTGTCTGCCTTGAAAAATGTGAAAAGTTTTAGCCTTGCAGATCAGGTAACTCCAATTCCGTTGTTTCTTGATTTTACAAATTAAAATGTTACTCTACCTATCATCTGTTTCTTGCATCTTTTTACCCGATTCCGGCCACTAGGGTAGCAGATTCACTACTTTATAGTGTTTCTTGAACCCCATAGCTGTATTGATCTATTTGCATCACTTGTTATGTCATATAACTGTGAAGATACTACTTGTAAGGTCGTAAGGAATTTAATTTGTCCGGACTACCAGAAAAGTTACATTTGGTTGCTCATCTGCAGGCATCTTCAGACGAATCAAAAGCTACAAACAGACCAGGACAATGGAGACCATCGTTACAGAGTATTGCAGAGACTGCCGGAAGCTAATTAACAACTGAAGGTTCTTTTTCTGCTGCGGAAATTTGGAAAGCCTTTTCCGTGTTGGAAATATAAAAATGGTGCAAATAATCTCTTGTATACTAATAGCCTAGCTTAATGGTTACCATCAAATTTATGCTTTAGGGTCCATTGGATCTGGAAAAATAGGCCCTTAAAATTTGCCGGAAAATAATATAAAGAGCACATAATTTAGGTGTATTATGATGGCTCACAATATTCTTACTCCTATTTGGAGTCATTGCTCGGCAGATAGGGTTTGAAATTGGGGCATTTTCACTAGTTAAGGAAAATTCTAATTTTGAACCTTGTCACCGGATGTTTCGTACAAGATGCATTGTGGTTGCGGATTGTATCATTATGCGCGGAATGACCATAAGTTCTCGAGTGAAAGTAGTCTAATACGCTAATATGTGCTAGGCGAGGTGGTAGAGGTGCTACGGGTGGTATCAATCATGTGCGGAATGACCATAAATATCGAGCGAAAGTAGTATAGTTCGCGAAAATGTAGTAAGTGTGATGTATAGGCGCTGGTTCTTGGGGCACTAATGCATGCTTGAATATGATTTCAATTGAATATGGAGATGAGCATAATCTTGGGACAACTTTTTGTTGTAGGCGGTATCACCTCAAATGGGAGGTAAGAATATTGTGAGCCTATTATGATTGCAAAGCAAAAAAATTTACCCTAAGAATATTGTGAGGCTATAATGATTACAAAGAAGAAACTCCACTCTATGGGGAGTGATTTCCTCCTCCCTGCCCATTTTAAACATTATTACACTTATGCCAAGATTTTTATAGACAAAGCCACACAAGCAACGTGCCGTTTTAAACATTATTACACGACAATTATGCCAAGATTTTTATAGCCAAAGCCAAACAAACAATGCGCCGAACAACAATCTATGAACCCACATGAATTCCAGGTTAGAAGCACATCAGTTCCACATCCATTTTTGTTTCACTCAAAAGGAAAGCTCATGAATTCCATGTCTTGGCATTGTTTACATTGCCCAATTGGACTCCATATGAGAAGCAAATTAATACTAAAACCCATGTTATCGCATTATGTCAAATGATTGATTCACGTACACGGATGTCTTGTTATTTAAATGGAATCACGTCACCTACATAACAATAAAAAGTCTTCCTTGTTTGAAGCCATGTTCTTCTTATAATAAGGAAATATCTATAAATTTGCATTTCTTGAGACTTTAATCATGCACCAGTATCATGGCTATGTTTGTGCCCAACATTAAGATTTTTTGCTTGTCAAATCCTTCTCCTCCTTTTTGTTTGTGATTGTACGTATGTATTATTAACTATTAAGGGCAATTCATTAGTTATTTGGCTTTGGCATATTCTTTGCATATCAAACAATTTAGCTTCTGTAGTTATTTCTTCGTTTTTCGACAGTCTTTCAAGAGAGAAAGCAAATTCACGTTCCAATAAGAACAGCTCTAAAGTTGGAACCAAATTAGATTTTTGCATTTTTCCAAATCGTGAGATAAATGGGAGTTCTTTGCTTGTGATGCCCTTTACTGCAACTGGAAATCTTATCTGTTTAGGAAGGAGTGAAAGCCCTATTAAGATGTCCAACAACCTCTAAAAGAAACCTTTATATTGTCGAATCATAGTATACTTTTGTCAAGGCATGCCTTCAAGCATTGATGCTCTTGGGAGAATAATGCATGATCTTCAAGCATTGATGGTTTGGGAGGATAATGCATGCACATCATGTCTGACACTCTTTCTTCTTTGCTCTTAGTGCGAATAATCTGTTTGGGACAAGGGCATATTGGACACATCATTTAACCACAAGATTTAGTGGCTACATTGATCATTCTTGGGTAGCCCTTTAGCTCATAGAAACATGATTCATAAGCTCCAGTATTGCTTGTAAAGGAACCCATATCGTGAAAGACAACTCATGATAGAAGTTGCTCCAACCTTGGATGGATGATCTATTTTGTGCAAGATGTTGACAACCTCATTGACTGTGGCGTTCCAGTACAATATACACTAAGAATACGTATACTATATTGACATGTACAACATGTTGGAAGGGTACTCGCATAGAATAACCAAACCTTATAAACATCACGCTAGCTAACCTAGGAACCATCATCTCGTTGTTAGAAATGTAGAAGTCATCACATGTGTGATGTACAAAACTCAAATCCTAAGCAGTGGCGGAGAAAATCATCTTGAGGGATCTATGAGTTACAACATACTAGGTCAGAACAAATACTTAAAAGACCTAAGAGATAGAACTAGTTCCATGGTTAGACGAGTTCAAATATTAGGCTAACACTTAATAGTTGAGTGAAATCTTATTTAAAATTTAGTTTCAATGGTTGGGGTCGTGTTCTATTCTTGAAGTCCTGTGGGATAAATCATGCAGGAAAACCAAGCCAAAAAATAATGGTAAGTTCTTGAAGCTCGAAAAGCCGATCTGCATAACTAACTCCTACACCGACAGATTGCTATATATTAGAAGCAGGATCACGAAAAAAGATTGAGCCAGAGTTTGCATTCGAGGAGGAATGGAAGTAGCAGATATAAGTAGTATAGGAGTGAACTTAAAAGATAGATGGATGGATGGATGGATGGATGGACGGATGGACAGACGGATGGATGGATGAGTTTTTTATGTCCACGGGGACCCTATTAGGCCATGGTATGGGCACATGCAAGGGGCAATAGCCCAAATGGAACTTATGGACAAAGCCCCATCACAAAACACAATTCAAAATAAAATAACACAATCAAGGATAGAACAGGGCTATATAGAAATTGTCCATGGATCAGAGGGTCACTGATTTTTTATGGTAGCTTGATCTCCTCTGTATACTGCCCATTTGCGTTGCAGGTGAGCTTCTCTGGTCTTACATAACTCCTCTTTCCGTCTGTAGAGTTGTGCTGGGTTTAGATCCTCTTGGATCTAGAAGGTGGTCCCTTTTAGATAATTGGCATGCCGCAATACATGTAACCGGGAAATGGCATCTCTAAAATGGACTAGAAGGTGATGAGGACAATCAAGCCATGGTGCTCCAACCTGATGCGCCGAGATTATGCCATCTGCTTGTGTGTGCATCATCTCATCTATAGCAGGATAAATGCTTCTCCTCAATGTCGCCGATACGCAGATTCATGGTATGTGTGTGTTGATCGTCCTCTGGCAGCATATCTGGCTCAGAAGTGGAAGTTTATACATGTCCATTGTGCAACAAATCCTTGGTAGAAGTTTGTGTGGGCATATCAAGTGTTGGCAATTGATAGATCTGTAAGTGAGAATGAACAACTTGCCTTGTTCATTCGAAGGGCAAAACGATACAAATTGCTTAAGGGAGAGTATGTAGAGATATTCTTTGCTGGGAAAGAAATCATGATAAAGGTACATGCTTTTACTGTCATGAGTCTGGCCACTACAAAAACAATTGCCCGAAGTTAAATAGAGAATTCAATTGCTTCACTTGTGGAGGCAAGGGTCACTTAGTAGTCAAGTATCCTACACCAAAAGACTTTAACAAAGAAAGAGGTGATTCTAGTAGAGGAGGAAGAGGCAAAAGTTAAGTTAGATTATGGTAGAGGAGAAAGGACAAAGTTAAGTTCTTGCATGTTTTAGAAACACAAACTTGGTACAATATATTGGGTTACACTCATAACAATAATATAAAATACTTGGCTAAAAAGGGGTGGCTTGATTGCAAAGAAACAGGGACTGAAAAAGTCATGTGTGAAGGGTGTATGCTTAGTAAAATTAATAGACTTCCTTTTGCTAAGTCTAACAAAAGGGCATATTCTTGACCTTGTACACATTCACTTGTGTGGACCTTTGAACATTAGAGGAAGAACAAATAAGAGGTCTTTATCTTCTTTATAGATGACTATAGCAAAAAATGTAAAGTGTACTATCTTGATAGAATATCACACTTTTTGTTGCATTCAAACAATATGTCAAGGAAGTTGAAAGAGAGACTGGTAAGAAACTTAAATGTGTTAGCTAATGGAATCAAAAGTCAATGACTTGCAGATACAACCCTCCGCAAAATGGAGTTGTTGAACGAAGAAATAAGACTATACTGGACATTATTAGGTCTATGATTAAACACTTGGGGCTACATAATTATATATGGGAGAAAGCATATTGCCATACTCATTTAAAACAAGTTGCCTTTTGCAAGCCTCAAAGGTAATGTACCAGAACTCTTATGGTCTAATTCAAATGACAAGATAAATTTTAGCATGTTTAAAACTTATGGTTGTTGGTAGGCTATGATGAGGAATCAAAAGCATACAAGATTTTTATTTGAAAGGGTAGTCAAGTGATTTAGCGGAGATGTGATCTTTTTTTTTTTTTTTTTTGAAGAACTTTTCCGAGATATATTAAACCAATAATAATATTACAAAAATGAGTGAGGAGGAAGAAGAACTGCCCCGAATGGACAGAGTTACCTCAACACTCCATAACAACTCAAAAAATTACCACTTCCTCTCTCTCTCGCCTCTCCTTTTCTATTTTTCCTGTCTCTTTTCTCTCTCGTTCTCTTCACTCACTTCTCTTTTCTCAATCTCTTCACTGACTACTCTGTCTTGCCTCAACACTCCATAACAACTCCAAAAATTAACACTTTCTTTCTCTCCCGCCTCTCTTTTTCTTTTTTTCCTCTCTCTTTCTTTCACATTCTCTTCACTCACTTCTCTTTCTTGCCCGAACATCTCTAATAAATTCAGAATACCTTCACTTCACTCCCTGCTCAAAAAAAGCAATGGAGTGTCTTTCGCTAGCTGGCTTTCCAAGAGATGTGGCCTTTTATGAGGAAGTATTACATAAAGATGAACATGCATATAAACCAAAGATTGATGAAGGTGACAAGCATGTAACATTTGAGCAAACACCACAAGATGTGGATCTAGAGTCAGATAATGAGTCTATGGATGAAAATGCTGTTGTGAAAGACATGAACGAGCAAATGAACAGTCGAGCAGTTGAAAATACGGTGGTCAAAGAAAAGAAAAACACAAGTGGAAAAATTAATGGATGATGTGCAATTGAACAATAATGACTATGGCAGATTTGCAATAGGGAAATGTAAGAGGTTTGAGAAAGTAGAACATGTGGAATCAGAACATGGATATGATCAAATTATGGACATCTTGGATGACGTAATAATTCTAAAGTCTTATTGAGAAGCACTTGAGTTTGGAGATAAAACAAAATGGCTTAAAGCAATGGGGGAAGACTTAGAATCGTTTCAAAAAGCTAAAACTTATCACATTGTGCCTCATCCTGTGAACAAAAATGTACTGGCAACAAATGGATATTCAAAATTAAGACAAATGCAGATGGAAATCAAAAGTTTAAGGTTAGACTTGTAGCTCAAGAATAGACTCAAAAGAATGGCAGAGATTACGATGAAACATACTCCCCTTTAGTCAAACTCACTAGCATCAGGATACTATTACAGCAGTGAACTTGAAATTGCAATATAGGAATGTTAACATAGCCTTTCTGAATGCAAAGCTCGATGAAACTATTTTTATGAACCAACCTCTAGGCATGAAGTTAGAAATGGCATGGTTTGGAAATTAAATAGGGCGGTGTATGGTTTGAAACAAATAGATCTTGAGGAGTTGCACCATCATCTAGGAATGGAAGTGATAAGGAATAGGGAAAAGCAGGTGGCTTCATTTGAAACAAAGAAAATATGTTGAGAAGGTTCAATCCAGTTGATGCTAACACTGTTAGGACTCCAATTGTTCCAAGGCACAAATAACTGCAGATACTGCATTGAGTGAAAGTGAAATAAAAAAGATGGAGTATATTCCAGATAGAGCCTTGATTAGTTGCCTATTATATTTATCAAATAATAACACATGTCTAGACATAGCCGATGTAGTGATTATTCTCAGTAGAAGATGTCATAATCCAAGCAAGGCACATTAGTTAGCAGGAAAAATATTTCTTAGGTATTTCAAAGGAAGTAAAGACTTTGGTATAACATTCAATTCTAACAGTCTAAAGCTAGAAGCATATAGTGATGTTGATCGGGCAGGAGACTTGAGTATGAGAAACTCTACTGCAGGGTATGTAGTGTTTTGTAGCTGGAGGTGCAATCACATGGAGAAGTAAAAAACAAAGTGCTATGGCAATGTCATTTGAAGAAGTAGAATATGTAGCTCCCTCCTTTGTTGCTAAGGAAATATCATGGCTTAGAAGGTTTTTGAATGAACTAAGATGTATATAGAATGAGGCCGCACGTATTTGTACTGGTAGTCAAAGTTGTATGGCTATAGTCAAAAATCCTGTGGATCATGAACTAACTAAGCATAATAACTACATATGCATTTCATTAGGAATCTGGCAGCCGAAAATTATATATGGATGGCTAGAACTAATCAAGTGGCTGATGTCTTCACAAAAGCTCTGATAGAAGAAAAAAATTTACACAGCTAAGGAAATGTTTGATCATTGAAAATAGTTAGCAGGACTCTTACATGATAGTCAACGCATGTGATGGAGGAGGAATGTTAGAAATGTTGAAGTCATCACATGTGTGATGCACAGAAGGCAAACTCCGAGCAGTAGCAGAGCAAATCATCTTGAAGTATGTATGGGTTGCAACATACTAGGTCAGAACAACGTTTTTCTGAAAGATCTAAGAGATATAACTAGTTCCATGGTTGGACGAGTTCAAATATTAGGGCTAACACGTAATAGTTGAGTGAAGCGAAGTCAAATAATGGTAAGTCCTTGAAGCTTGGCAAGCTGATCTGCATAATTGAACGCTACACTAACGAATTGTTGTTTATTAGAAGCAGGATCAAGAAAAAAAAGATTGGCAGGAGTTTGCACGATTCGAGTTTTTACTTCGAGCTTCTGGAGATCAATAGTGAACAATATTTTTTACTAGAGATCAATAGTGAACAGTATTTTTGATAGTCCCATTGCTACAGTAACATTTCAATGGTTGAAGTTATATTTTGTGAAGATACATTGGCTATTGTATTGTTACTTGATTTTTGTAATGCAATTTATTTGTTGAGGCAAGAATATTTTTGTTTAGTAACTTGTATATGATTTACTTGAAAATTAACACTCGTCAATTGGCACTACCCCATGGGGTGAATAGACATTGACCTACACCCTAGCCTACTAATGGGCCCAAAACCATAGGACGGCCTTTAGCTCCCTATTTGGAAAGCCCCCACCATTAATGCCTAAGAGCTTGGGTTGAAGAATCATCTTCAACAGCGGTCTGAGACGAGCGGCCAACAACACTGAGTGCAAGATCGCCTGCCAAGAGGAGAATGGAGATGCCATTGGGTGCAGGACCGACCACAAATTAGGTAGGTCGATTTACATATTTTAGTCACCTAGAACGAGGTGGATTTGCATCTTCTATAGGTCTTAAGTTCCTCATAGAGCCCGAAGAACCACCATGTACATTCTAGACTGATCAACAAACCGTAATCTCATGTGATTGGGTGTTTTGTTATGCCATATAACTGTGAAAGTACTCGTAAGGTTGTAAGTAAAATGCAAATTCGATTTGTCTGGACTGCCAGAATAGTCAAATTTGGAATTGCTAGTCTGGAGACGTCTGCAAATCAAAACCTACAAACAAACCAGCATAATGGAGACCATCCTGACAGAATATTGCAAAGACTGTTGGAAACTAATTAGCAAGTAAATATTCCTTTTCTACTATGAAAATTGGAAAACCTTTTCCGTGTTGGAAATAAAATGGTGCAAATAATCTCTTCTGCTTTAGGGAAGGGGCAAAGGATACTTAGCAGTTCACTTGATAGGCCCTTAAATTTTGCAAAAGTAGTTAAAAAGCACATAGTTTAGGTGTTTGTATTACGATGCCTCAAAATATTCTTACTCTATTTGGGGTGGAATACACTCCGGGTGTCCCGCACGAGATGCATTGTGGCTCCAGGCGGTATCACCGTTGGCAGAATGACCGTAAAGTCAGCAGAAGTAGTCCAGTATCCAAAAATGTGGTAGATGAGATGGCAGAGGCAATGTGGGTGGTATCATCGTGTGCGGAAGGACCATAAATATCAAGCAAAATTAGTAGTAGTAGGTGAGACGTAGAGGCACTGGTCCTTGAGGCGACAACGCAGGCCTAGATATGTAAGCGAGCAAAATCTTGGGACAACTTTTTATTGTAGGCGATATGACCTCAAACAAGGGTTTAGAACATTGTGAGGCTATTTTGATGGCAAAGAAGAATTTTCACCCTAAGAATATTGTGAGGCTATTATAGTTGCAAAGAAGAAATTTCACTCTGTGTGGAGTGATTTCCTCATCATTTCCTATATTAACATCATTTATGCCAAGGATTTTATAGTCAAAGCCACACAAGAAATACGTTGAACGACAAGCTGTAAGACATGAATTTCAAGTTATGAAGCACGTGAGTTACTTCCCTTTTCATTTCACTCAAATGGCAAGCTAAGGACCCTACAAATCCCATGTCTTCGGCATTGTTTACATTGGCCATTAGGACTCCAAATGGGTAGCAAATTAATATTCTACAACCCATGTTATCAGATTACATCAAATGATTGATTCACTAACACAGATGTTTTGTTATTTAAGTCACATCATGATGCCGACATAACAATGAAAGTCTTCTTTGTTGATGCCATGTTCTTCTTATAATAAAGAAATATTTATAAATTTGCATTTTTTTCAAACTTTAATCTTGAACGAGAATCATGGTGCCCAATATTAAGAGTTTTTGCTTGACAAATCTTTTTTCCTTTTTTTGTACTTTCCAATTTTCTTTATTTAGGAGTTAGATGTTTTTTTTTTTTTAGCACGTTTGCACAACCTGGAGTTGGCTCTTTAAGTCGTTCTGAGGCTATCCACGTTTGCACAGAAAACCTGGAGTTTTCTGTGCAGGTGGAGAGCATTAGAATCGTTAGATCTGATCGACGGTGAGAGAAATTCAAAGAAACTCAAAGAAATTCCAGCGTGTTCATGGGTTGATTGGGAAGTTATACCCACGTTGGGGAGACTTAGCAATCGAACGGATCTTCTGGCGATGGCGGATTAGGTAAAATCGTTGTGGGTGCATATGCCTTTGGAGTTCCTCTCAAAGATTATCTGGTAAGCTATTTGTCTTCTGAAACAAAATTGGAGCCCAGTTATGATAGCAAGAAATGCAGGGCAAGATATGATGGATATTCTAAGCTTCAATCATGCGCAATAGCATTTGGTGAGCAACTTCTTATTCCGAAAATAGTAGCTTTTGGGGGGCAGTATGATGGCAAGAGTTCTCTTTTGGAGGCGCTTTTAGGGTTCAGATTCAATGTTAGAGAAGTGGAAATGGGTACCAGAAGACCCCTTATGCTTCAAATGGTTCATGATTCTTCAGCTACAGAGCCCAGATGTCGAATTCAGGTATTTGATGAAGTTGTAACTTACGTTTGAGCCATGCTTTGTAAAATCCTTCTAAATGTAAAATTTTATGTTGTCTAAAGGATGAGGATTCCAATGAATATGGGTCTGTAATAACATCATCATCAGCAGTGGCAGAAGCAATTCGGCCTTTTTTTATATAATTTTTTAATATCTGAACGTTGGAAATTCCTACATAAGATTTAGAGTAGAAACCAGTCATGCGGGAGTAAGGATGTTAACATTACATGGCTAACTCCAAAGCTCGATGAGTGCAATCCAACAGAAAGCTGTATTATTAAGTAGTATATGTCTTCTGGCATTCAAATTTCAAATGTATTGTATGTTACATTTAGGGAAAAGCTGGCTTCATCAGAGTTTATTTTGTGGATAACCTTCTACATAGGATTAAGCATTAACAAAAATTGCTAGATTGGTCGATAGAACTTCTCACCCTACAGCCCTGGTAGATATGATGAATTTGCATCCATGTTAATCTGATAGTGTAATGCATTATCTTGAAGCAGTTGTAAACTTCCTTTTTATGAGATTCTAGCTTTTCATATTTGCAGTAAATTCAGGGAGAAACCTCGGTTCTATTTCTAGACCCACTTGCTTATAAGGAAGGGTAACCATGCCACATCCATGGAAAACCATGGACCCTTTAACTGCCATCTCCTCATACGAAAGTAGTGATGATGATGATGGTGATTCCTCATGTGATAAAAGTGAGGATGCCCCAGGTATGTCTCTTAAAAAGGTTTTCTTCTAAGATAAGTGATGAATTGTGAACTTTGTAGATATGGATTTGTTGCTTCGTTGTATAGATACAAATGATGCTGGTGAGGTGGAAAGTAAGAAGAACACTGTAGATTATGAGGCATTGAGCAAACATGGTTATACTGGAGGCCCTTCATTATTGTATGTACCACCTCCTCGACGCAATGAAGAAACTAATGTGGATTGGTCTTGATCCAGTGGTATAACGCAAATGGAATGGAGAGCATAAAGATGATGAGGACTTTGAGGAACGGGAACGTAATTGAACAATAGTTAATGATGCTGCTGCTACTTCGGTAAGGCATAACAGACAATTCAATCTTAAACATATAGATTATGTTCTTAGCTGGTTTTATTTCTATGTTATACTTTTGCACTTGCATTGCATTCCAACAGTTTTGCAGAAGCTGCCCATTGTCAGGAACATCGAACTGTAATTCTTAAAATCACATAATGTCCAAGTTTGTAAAAGCTGCCCATTGTCTGGGACATTGAACTGTAATTCTTAAACATACATAATGTTCAAGTTAGCAAAAAGCACATCATTTGCAAAAACACTCAAATTCAACTACCAGGAAAATTCCTAAGCAAAGTAACCAAACGTGCTTTTGACTAGTTTTTTTTTTTTTTTTTTTTTTGTTTGGAAGGATAAAATTTAATTAATATAACTCAAAGTACATGGAGAGCAAAATAGGAGAACATTCACCTAAGCAGACATGCTCATATGAGAGCTCGAATATCGCAAAATCACTTTTATATACTTTCACACGGAAGGAATACACCTTGATTGTTTACATGTAAAGCATCTTTTTCAAATTAGTTGCTTTAAATTTATCCTTTTTTATTAGATGCCTGGTATAAGAGGTACAATTTATACCTCAGCTGAGGAATCAATGCACCAGGATGCATCTCTGCATTCCGGAAAACCTTCATCCACCGCCATTTCTAGATAAGCCGTAACAACCACACCTTGCAAAAATGAAATGCTAACTTGTGTATCTGCGGCCACCTAGTAGGATATATGCAAGGCATGAATTCTTGACTCCACAATGTAGTGTGGAATAAACCCTGCGCCCAACTCCAAATAGGCTGAATCTTTGAACATAGGAGCAGACATTGCTCCAAGATCTCAGGGAGCAGACCACACATTGGACATAAGTCACTGATGAAAGGCTTTATCCCGTGAACCCAGGTGTTAACATTTAGGGACATATGCACAATTTACCATAATAAGGTGCGAGTCTTAGGCAACGCAATTGGATTCCAATTCACCTCCACATCTAACCCCAATTATTACCTTGTACCTGTAAATCCCACCCATCCGGGGGCGACTCGTGCTGAATATCCAGGAGTGGGAGATTATTGGCCACACGGCGAAATTAGCCTATCCTGCTCAAGTCAAAATCTGTCATGGAATAATTGCCAAGGCGCCACTTGACCATCTAGATATCGGTTTTCACGGAGCAGACCCCATGCTATGTCCACCTGCGTTGAATGCGAGGATCAACATATGAAGCCAGTATCGGCGGCAATGTACTTGGAACAAGGGGGATCCACCACGGCAGAAATGTCAACTAAATGCAACTTGAGACATCGATCTCAAACAATGGCCGAACCTGCTCCCAGACTCGCAATAGGCCTTTGAGGAATAGGGACACATGGACATATGGCCTGGTATCAGAGAATAGTGCCCAAGGATGCTGCACAGAGACTGCCAGTTTATGAAACACGATCGAGTGAGACATAGATTGATGGAATAGGACCATGTCGGGAGAATCGATCTCATTCCTAATAATTTTCCAAATAAATTTGGAGATGGTCTAAGGTTTCGAGTCCGCACGTGACTTTGAGACGCACACACTTCTACCATGCAACTTTAACCACCACACTAAAGATGGCATCACCATTGTCGCACGGAAGAGAAGATAGAACATAATTCTGATACTTTATGTGAACGGACTTAAAAAAAGCTCTTGAACTATTTCCGCCTCTAAACCAAAGGAAACATGCTTTTAACTTATTTGTCCTTACCTCTGTTTCTTTCGACTTCTAAATCTGTTTTATCATTCTACTTCTCATGGATGGTCAACACATATTTCTGTCTCAGCAAAACCCTCCTCGTTGAACCTATTCACGACCCCACTGCTTTACAAAGGACTTAACATTAGCAAGAACAAGTACAAACATTCTCGTGTAGCTCGTCAATGGTAAGCTATTGACCCAAACATGCTTGTAACCCTCAAGGAAATCCTCATGCATCAAATATTTGAGTATTAAGCCAGAAGATCGTCTTTTCTCGACCATAGATTAATTTGCCTTATAATTTGGGGATGATGATCTGACATTGTTTGCAACATGTAATTCTTGCGATAAAACCTAACAAGCCTGTGATGTGTGTGTATGTTTACATAACATCTACCATGCCTAGTTGCAGCCCTCATCTCTCCCAAAGCCCAATTAGACCAGGTCAAGCCATCATCTTCTGGAACCTCAAGAAAGTCATGTTCAAAGAAAAGTTTATCACATTGTTTCTTCTCAAAGCTTGAGACAATGTCATCATCCAGAAACCTATTAGCTGCATCCTCAACTATGTTGAAATCTTCAAGGACATGGTCTAGTGGCAGGACCCTAAACTGCCACACCCGAGGTTATGGGTTCAAACTTGGCCAATATCGGTCTAGTAATGGGGACCTTAAAATTCCATTTCCCCGAGGTCACGGGTTCAAGTATGATTAATCTCATCGATCTGCGTAGCGGATCGAGATTCTTGCGCAAGATGAGCATGCATTGCATGCATTTTTAGGCCGTTCATCAGGTTGGGATCGCTATTTATTGCAGAGTTCTTCATCGACTTCTCATCGGCGCTTTCTCATCTCTCAGCAGTATCCATGGCTTCTATTCTATGATCTCATGCAGAGGAGGGGCTTCTTCTTGCATGAGCTGACCTTTCTTGGCTATTCCTATCCTTTCCTACCTCTTCTATCTTCGTCTTTTTGTCCGGCATAGGACAATCCTTCCTCTTTTCTCCTCGAATTTAGTTGTCCTTTGGTATCGGGATGTTGTTGTTTTCATGCGAGTCACAGAGCAAGAATCTCATCGATCTGCATAGCGGATCGAGATTCTTGTGCAAGACGAGCATGCATTGCATGTGCCACATGCATGCATTGCATGCATGTTTAGGCCTTTCATCAGGTTGGGATCGCTATTTATTGCAGAGTTCTTCATCGACTTCTCATCGGCGCTTTCTCATCTCTCAGCAGTATCCATGGATCCCACCCTCCCACCCTTAAAATTAGTATTTGTTCATATTTGTTATAATTGTCTCGTGGCACGCGTGAACAGTTCCTCGCTTTTTGAGGTTTTTCATTTTGTGTTTGTAGTGTTCATGATGTGCAGGTACAGGGGTGATGCGCGGCTCCGATTTTGCCTCGAGACGCGGGTTTTTATGGGAACGTTTAGCAACCTACGTTTGTCCAAGCCCCTTGCTGAGTGCTTATCGCTAGGGTTTTTCCTGGAAAACCCGAAAGGGCGGGGTTTTTTAATCTCGGCGATAAGCTCTCGGCAGTACACTAGCCAACATCTGTAGCAAATACACTTTATTATTTTGGGGTCCAGGTGCTATAACTGGATATTCCCTATTTTTTTTATTTTTGGGTAGCTTGCGATGTGCAGCTACCCACTCTATACCATTGTAGTCAAAACTGCTGAGATGAATGAAAAGCCTATCTATATGTTGTTGTTTTCATGCGAGTCGCAGAGCAAGAATTGATCTTGTGGTAGAGACCTTAAACCTGCCATATGTAATGGAAATCACATGCAAAGCAGCTCGTAGCATAGAATCAAAATGATTGCGCCTAGGAGTGCATTGGCTTCCATGTGATCTGTGAATAAAGTGAAGTAAAATATAATCATGATGTGATGATGAATAGATTGACATTTTTCAATTAAAAAAAAAATGATACATTGGCACAAAAACCATACAAACATGGGTCTAAACCATTGATTAGATTGAAATAAGAATATTCAAAGTACAGTGCACAGTCTAGATGTACGTTTTTGGTATGGAATACTTCCACTAAATCATGTGAAAAACAAAGAACAGAAAAATACAAAAGTACAAAGGAATACCCATGTTATTATGTTAAATATTTGATTATTAAGTAGACATTGCATTACCAAATGTTGGATGTTAATAATGGGCTCAACCCTATTGGGACCAAAAGAAATAAATTCATAAATTTCTTGTAAATATTTTTGCATAGCAACAGGTTTGGACCCAAAGACCGTGATAATTTTTTATAGATAAATTTGCATAGGTTTAGGACTAAAGTACATCACGAAAATAAGTTATGGATTCTTAATCAGAGGGCTTTTGATCTGGTTGATCATGGCCATCCATTTCGACCCTACGATACGGCAAAATCATGTCAAGTTCCTTGAATTCAACTGATAAACGGGCTACGATGCCTTAGATTTAGGTTCAGATGGTGATAAACTAGGCTAGGGGTTGATAAATCAGGATAGGACGCTCATAAACAAGGCTAGGTGCATGATTGGAAGCTGGTCCTCGAGGTTTAGTTTTCATGATTCATGGCTTGCGGGATTAACCATCCTTGTTAGGCTGTTACAACAAGTAAATAATAGCCTCACAGCCCATTTCCTTGAGAAAGATACATAGCAACTTCAAGCAACCATCTTTACCTCAATTACATATACATTTGTATTCATGCCAGACAACTATGAAGAGGTTAACCACCTCTGTGAGGCTGTTATAGCCAGTAAATGGGCAAGCCATGTTACATCCAGTAAATGGGCGATCCCGAAGGGGCAAGATCGTTTACAAGTTGTAATAGCTAAGCAGGGGTGGTTAACCCTTTTAACCGACAGGCCGTCAAATCATGGATACCAAGCCACTACCAGCTTTCAATCTTGATCTAGCCTTGATTATCAACTTTTGAACCTAGGTTATCAGCCCCAAACCTAGTTTTTATCACCATCTGAAGCTAAAATCAAGGCATCGAGGTTAGTTTATCAGTTGAATCCAAGGCATCGTAGCTTGTTCATAAGCTGCATCCAAAGGACTTAGTTCATTTTGCTCCATCATATGGTTCAAATGGATGGGTATGATCAACCAAATCAAAAGGCTTGCAGATTACGGGGGTAGTCTTAGAAAATTAAAGGGAAATTCCGAAATGTCCCTATATTTTGCAAAAAATTTAGGTAATACGGTAATATAGTTTTAGTTGCTCATCAAATGCAAAAGTTGCCTTCATGAAAGTTGTAGAACATAATATGATTTTTCTAACAAGATCAAATTAATCTAAATTGAAGTTGAAATTCACAAGTTATGCTCTGTTGAGTTGGTTTTTGAAACACGTATTCAAAAGACTATAACTTGCAGATTGAAAATTCGTTTTAGATGATTGTAATTGCATTGGACAAAATCACTCTCATCTATAAGTTTTGTGAAGGCCATTTTTTAGTTTGATCAGTCACAAAGATTATTACCATTCTAGACAAATACCCTTCTTTTAGGAGCATAGAATAGAATATATTCTAACGTCATCATAACCCTACCGGCTACAACTCTGTTTGGAGGACACTAAAGGCCTGAGACCAGTGTCGTTCTTCCACCTGGGATATTTTTGCTTTGCAACTGCAGCTTCTACTCAGCAATCAACGATTCTACACTGCCACTTGCATGCAAAGCCTGTCATATCAACGATTATTTGCTACTTTAGATTTCATCTGGATGATCTTCACTACAAGAAAATCGGGTATCTGGCGACGTCGACTCGCCACGTCTGTGCGACGTCGTGTTGCAAATTGCAACGCCGAGTCGCACAGACGTCGCGATCAGCAACGTGGCATTGCAGGGATGTCGCGTGCGATACCCCAGGACGTCGCCTGGAATGCAACCCGACGTGGAGGCGACGCGTGGCCGACGTGTGCGACCACGTTGCCAAAACCACGTCGCCAAGCGTCTATTTGCCGATGTCGCGTCGCATGTGACGTGGATGACATGGCCTTTGGCTCATGACATGGCAAACTTTATCTCACGTGACATCCACTCTGGCACGTGTCCGCTGGCCACGACGTCAGGTCACATGCGACGTAGAGGACGTGGCCATGACGTGGCAACGTTTATCTGACGTGGCATCCATTCTGGCATGTGTCTGCTGGCCACGATGTCAGGTCACATGCGACGTGGAGGACGTGGCCATGACGTGGCAACATTTTTCTGACGTGGCATCCACTCTGGCACGTGTCCGCTGGCCACGACGTCACGTCGTATGCAACGTGGGGGACGTGGCCAACGGATAAGTGACATGGCCAACGGACACGTGACGTGGCATCCGACTCTGTCGTGACGTGTCAGAGATGACCGTTGACTGACGTCGCATGCGATGTCTGTAAATTTTGAGTATATAAACCAAGCATCCGGCCTTCTTGTTGTTAGTGTTTTTTTCC